>JACATO010000673.1:600000-831636 GCA_018389105.1 Nautilus pompilius
TATTTAATTATTTTAATATGGAAGACTATTTACTGATTCAGGATAAATTGTGTTAAGAAAAGAAGATAATAGAAGACATTAGTGGGTTAACAGTTTGTCATTACCCATCAGTGTACTGATGTGCAACTGAACTGTGTAAGTAGCAGCTCAAACAAATTATTACCTAGATGATCAATTTCTAATTTTATGTAATACCTTTTTTGGTTTGGGGGGGGATATTTAAAAATGTTATCAATATTTAATTTTTTAGTATCATGATAAATTTTGGGAGCAAACATCACTTTTGTGTGTTTTCAAGATACTTTACTGTCATTATTATTACATTATTGCAATTTGTGCTTAAACCAGTTTTTAAACATTGATAGTCTTCCACGTTGAAGGTAGAAAGAGCAGCAGGAATTGTTCGTATTTGTATAAAACTGCTTCCTCGAAAAAAAAGTGCACCTACCTTTTTTTTTTAATATGTCCATATTCTGCTTACCGATGGCTATTTCCTGATGTCTAATAGAGGTTCATTATTCATAGTGATATATGACATTCCATTGGTATCAGAGAACCTGTCTCTCTTTATGAATTTCTAATCAGAAAAAAAGATCTTAAAAACTTCAGTCGTGACACTACAAGATCTGTAAGGCCAAAGCCTCTTTAGTCTTGTTTCATAACCAAAATAATTTATATTACCAATCAATCCTCTTAATGGTAATGTGGGTTACATTGCAAACTGCATATTCTAGAAGAGGTTTAACTGAAGATTTATGTGGAGTCAGAACTGCTGAAGTCTCACTATTGTATGATTTAGTTTACTAAGATCCATTCAGCAAAAAAAAACAATGTTATATTAATAATTTTAATCTATTTTTTATTAAATTTTGTGATTTAGTCACTGATGTCACTTCATAAAATTAGAAAAATGTATTACTTGAATATTATTATTATTATTTCACTTTTAATTAGTATATAATGTTTGTTTATTTAATTTTCTTGAAACAGGTAGTGCATTTGCATCCGTATGTGTAGATCCATCTGGCAGACTTCTAGCATCTGGTCATGAAGATTACACAGTGATGCTATATGATGTCCGTGGAGCAAAGGTGGTTCAAAGATTCAAACCACACACTGGAGAATGCCGCACTGCACAATTTTCAATGAACGCCTTTTACCTGTTAAGTGGTTCCTATGACCAGAAAGTTGTTCTCATGGATTTACACGGTAAGTGCTAAAAGCTGGTAACTCCGGATACAGCCAGCCCTGTAAAGGTTGCTTCAGTGATCATCTGAGCAAATAATATATAGATTATCCTGATGCACAGTGTGACTGACTGATTGACAGTCATTGAATGAAAAGAACACAGGATGTGAAAATCCAGCTTAGGTTTTTTTTTTACATCTGTTGGGAAGGTGGTGGTAATGTTTAAAAAGAAGAAAAATTCTGTATCTTCTAAATACATGGTGTATGATATTATTCTAAATGATAAAGACATTATTTAAAGTTAATAGCATATACCACCAAGTTATGTTTCTTGTTTCAGTTAAATCTTAAAATTTTTGTAACTGCTTTCCTTTGAAAAGCTGCTGAGTTCCACTGAGATCATAAAAGTTAAATTGCAAGCACATGATTGACCTCCATTTTAAATTAACATCTGAGAAGAGTACTTATAAAAGGGCCTAGAGTTCACAAATAAAGGAACCCCAACCCCAAAAAATCCTGTTTTTTGTAGTTGCTTCTATTATTATTATTAAGTACTTTGGTCTGATCATTGTAATGTGTTTGTATTTTGAAATAACGTATTAGCTTCATAATTTTTTGACTTGAAAATCTTTATATTGAGCTAGAGAGATCTACTTACATAAGCAAGCTTGCCATTGGAAAAGGGTAAAAAGTTAGTGTAAGAGGTAACTTTTTGTAGTGGAAGACCTGGAAATGTTATGAACAACTTCAAATCAGAAAATTCAGCTCTGCAAGCATGGACCATCTAATGCTTGTGGGCTCTCACAAAAAAACAAGAACTGCCAATTTGGTTGAGATCTATGTAGTAGCTTGGTGGCGTGAAAATCTTAGCATGAGCTCTGCTTTACAGTTTAAGAAATCTATGTACTGTTGTGTTTTTATTGTGTACAGGAGATCTGCGTAGACCTCTTCCAAGTGCTGTGGTGGCAGAGCATAAAGATAAGGTGATCCAGTGTCGATGGCATCCCTCACAACTTGCATTCATCACCACCAGTGCTGACCGAACAGCCACTTGCTGGGCATTTCCCTTGGCCTGACCACTCGTCTCTCCATCTGTCTTGTAAATTCTTCGTGAATTTTGTCTTTCAGGCTATGGATAAGAGAAATATGTTTTACCATGGTAACTAAAATTAGAAGTACACTGATTTATACAGACGTGTTTATTTCTTTTGCAAATGCACACAACAGCTGGTAATACCCAAGTTAGTTAAATTAAAGACCTGATGAACATGAAGCTTAACAGGGGCCAGACTTCATCTTTTGGAAGTCCAGGGACCCACAAGCCTCTGTTGTTGATAATAGCAAGCTGCGTAGAAATATTCCATGTGTGTAATTTATCACCATGACAATGACTGAGGCTAGAAATTTATTTGGTTCGTGTGAGAACGACTGTTGGTGAGTTAATGTCATAAAGTACCATTGTGTTCTTCAAGTCTTGGTTGGTTTGTTTCAGTGTAACCATCTGTAGTGTATTAATTTAAACTTTATTTATACTTCAAGTTTTTTCATTATAATTGAGTGATGAGCTGAAACCACAAAATCAAAACTTTCATGGTCTGTTTTGTAATTTTTGCATGTGCATTTTTTTCAGGAACATCTACTTATGTTTTGTTTTTCATACATGTGACAATGTTGGTTATGAATCTGATGTATGAAAGATAATTTAGAATAAAATTCTGGTCCCTCTTACCTGGCCTCGACTGCTTTATTAAATTCAGAATGGATCCATCTACTACTCTCCTCCAGTTTTTTTTTAAAAATCTTCACCAAAGAAACTGTAATCAATCTCACACACGCACACTGCTTAATGATACAGGTGTGTTTGTATGGTACAGTAGCCACATGACTACTTTGGCAGTTCATTTAGAAGATAAAATGCAAGAATGGCTTATAGACAAAAATGTTTATAAGACTTGTATTTTGCATACTTACAGCGGTGTGCAAAAGTAGTCATTTTTATGCAAGAGACTTAGAAAATGGGTTCTTATTTTGTAGAAATTAGTATGTTTTCTGTTTTAATTGAAAGGTATCGGTATCTTTAAACGATTTATAACACTAAGATCCATTTCGTAATTGCACAGTCAAAATTTAAATATTAATAAAATTTGCATGTGCAAAAGTGTTGCATAAACTACAAAAAATTAGAATATATATTTTGTGCTATAATAGTTTAGTAGAGTAGAATATAAATATGAAAAACTGTCATTTTCCACTATTGATTCATTTTTGTTCAGTATAGTGATGCCGAGAGTCCAATATTTAACCCCCAAACTGCAGGCCACACTCGTTCACATGAAAGATGGTGAAACTGAGTGGGTCATTGCGGATCATATCAGTTGCAATCAGTCGACAATATCTCGCACCCTGAAACGTTGGAAACCTGATGAGCCTCATTTCGAAACACAACGGCTCGACAGGATTGTCTGATCATCTGCATGTTGAACTCTGACCGATTCCGTACTTCTACCAACATCCAGACCGCCTTGTCAAAGCACCATGGGATCCAGTTGGCTTCGTGCACCATCAGAGCATTTGATCCACATGGACTGTTCGGGTGGTCGGCACAAGCCGTTCAGTCTGGACAATCATCAAAAGCGACTGCAGTGGTCAGGAGGGTCCACTCAACGGGTCGGGTGTGTGTTCGGCGATCGGTGTCCAAGAAATACCATCCTAGTTGCACTTGACCGACTTTGCAGGCAGGGGCTGTTTTCAATCGTCTGGTGTCGGTCCGTTGCATCACGTGGAGGGTTGAATGAATGCTCATGATTATGCTAAGATCGTCTCGGACATTGTCAAACCGTATGTGTGTGACCACATGCTCCTGACAGCCATCTATCAGCAGGAAAACACCCCCATCCACACAGCTAGGAGTGTCAAGGCCTTGATGACAGAGTTGCGAATCCCCCTCAACTGGCTGGCTCAAAGCCCGGATCTCAATCCCATCATAAACATTTGGCACTTGATTAAACTCAGTGTTAGTGTAAAAAAAACCGAAAAATAAAACCGATTTGAAACGGAAAATCGAGGAAGCCTGGTCGGAGTTCAGTAGTGACAATTGTCAGCGTTTGGTAGCCAGCATGCCTCGTCGTTGTGAACAAGTTATCAAGAATTTTGGATATTCTACTCATTATTGATAGATCTAATCACTTTCTGCATAACTGGAATTGAATCTGAATTGATTAGATAGCTGTCTAGATTTTATGCAACACTTTTGCACACGTTTATTTGATGCAAATGATTTTCTAAAAATTACAACTTTTCTTACAATGAAACAATGTGCTTGGTATTATTGGAATAGATGCACAACAGTAATATAGAAATACTTTAATGAACAAGATCTGATAACAACTGCTTTTGACAAAATGAGAGCTAATTTACAGGAAAAATTTTTATGCAAGACTTTTGCACACAGCTATAGCATTTTGTGGAAGGAAAGTCTCTGACTAAGTAAGCAACAGAAGCATGTACATGTGGAAGAGGCAGGTACAATGAAAAAGAAATGCTATTTATTAGGCACCTAACAAAACTACTATTAAATTTGTAAAGAAAAATCTACTTAGCAAACAAATCGATATACTCCAAAAATCAATGATGATTAGGTAATTATGACTTAGCTAATTTTGGTGCTGTGTGGGCAAGAGTACAGAGAAAACCTAGTCTTGTCGGTTTTTGTTCGCTACTTAAAATTGTTGTAGAGCCTGATTCTCACGTAGCTTTTGAAGTTCCCCAAAATATTGTCAGTTTATCTGCAATAAATTGCACAGTTAGAAATTAGACTTCCCACAGCCTGCAAAAACCTTGAGATGTTAGTTTATGATAAGTGACTTTAAAAAGATTTAAGAAATGCAAAAGTAACTTATAAGCAAAGACATAATTGAAAAGTTTTGGCTAAAATTTTTGTTTTGTTTCCGTGGTGTTCTTTCATATCACTATCATCATCAATTTATGTATGTATACATGTACTATATTCTATACTACATACATAAAGACGGAGGGGAGAAATTGTAGTGTTATGGTCATGAAAATGAAACCAAAATTTTAGTAAAGCACAAAGTAACTTTTTGTTAGTTAAATACACTTGATCAGACAGAAATGATGCTGAGGTAAGCTTTGATGCTCAGGGTATGCCAAACAAAAACATGGCCATAACCCTGACTTTTATCACCAGCGGGCTGGACAGTTGGAACCACACAAGGTCAAGTGATATTTGGAGAAAGCCTCAGGTTTCTCTAGCAAAAAAGGGTGAAGCATGACTTATCAACTACATCACTTTTCACCAGTCCTCAGTCCAATGCCTGTGGTTCATGCAACGGTCTCCTACTGTCAGAGTCCTGTTCTAATATTCTTTCTAAGGTACAGCTGGAGATGGATGTAAATTGTCCTGCAATAAATGTGTCTGACAGATGGACTTTACTATCCTGTCTAACTGCCTTGTCCCCTCTTTCTATCTATTTTTGTGGCCACAATTCTCCCTCACAGCGGACTTTTTTTAATACATCTTTTTCCATTGCTGAGAAACTTAAATGACCAATGACTTGAAGCAGCTTACCAACGAAACTGTCTTGGCCACTGTGGCACCTACTATTGTAGCTCTTTAGAATGCTGTTATATCTCTGCCTTTCCCAATATCTGTTAGACCAACCACAAATACACCTGTCCAAGTCATATGGTGCTGCAGGCATCACCTGTCACATCATGTGGTCAACCTAATTTGCATCTGAAATGGTTCAAAGGCCCAAAGAAAGTGGCCATAGTGTTTGTGGGTTCTCACATTGCATTTTGATAGTTTGTGATTAGAGATTAGTAATTTTATACATTAAAGTTATATACTTCAGTTTTTTAGATTAGTTTATCAAATGAATATTTTGAATTTAAATGTTATTAGTCAGAATTTGGTTAGATGATGGCTTGTAATTATATAGTATTGAGAGAATTCCTGTAATTCAATTTGCAGTAACAAAGTCAAACAAATTAGTTATAATGGGAGGGAAAACACTGGTTTATCTCATTATTTCTTGGAGTGTTCCATGATGGATCAGATTTTCTTCTTTTCCTATTATTGAAGAGTGACCTATACTGCATGCCACCCAGAAACCCAGTCTGACAGAGACATGCTGGCTGATTTCTCTACAGGTAGAGAAACAAACAATAGATTAGCCATTGTTGTCATTTCACCATCAGCCAAGAACTCTGAATCTTATTTTCAAAAGAAAAAGCATTTATGGTTTTTCTAGAGAAATTATTATTTTCACAATCCACAATGTTAAAAAATTACATGCTTTTGACTACAATAATAATAATAGTTAGGACATTTAATAGAAATAAAATTTGTTCTTGTGCTGTTCAATGTTAGTTGAGGTAACACTTGAATTTTAGTAGCACTTTGGCTTCTCTGACCATGTAGCATTTTCCAAACAGATAATCTTAGAGTTTCCATTAAAGTTATGCTTACCATTACAGGCATAACTTACTTCATCTCCCACAGCAAAAGAGTCTGAGTAAGATGGGATATCACCACCAACCTTTGTCCCGTTAACAATATCCCCTGGGTCAGGGCAGTTTACTGGAAATATAAAGTTGTTATTAAATAAAATTCATTGACATCACATTGTGTGCATTATTTCAAACATTAATTCTGAAAATTTCAAAATACATGTATTTATTTTAAATATTAATTTCTCTTCTTGCATAATGTAAAAAAATTGATTATGAAATCTGTTGGCTCTCTAAAAAGATGAGTTTCTTCCCTTTAGAGATTATTAAATGCTGCCATCTTTAATAGAGTAAAAGGAAAACCTGTTTGTAGTTAGTTGACAATTAGAACTTGAGAAATTGCTGAATACAAAAATAAAGAACAAAGAATAGGCACAGAGACACTATCAAGAACTTTGATCAGAAAATTGACTGAATGGTAGAGAAAATAGCACTATACCTTTCAGATTCCAAAAGCCATTTACAGTTTTCAAAATTTTAGTAAAAACAAATTTTATTTGAATTTTAACTAAAATAATAGTATCACCAAAAATTAAATTCATTACCAACTACTTTATAAAAAGTCTGATCAAGTTATATATTACTACTATACTTTTTAATGTTATTAGTCTGCCAACATAGTTCAAGAGATAAGTAATAAATGTTTCCTCTTCTGCTAAGATATCTAATTTCCAAAAAATATAAAAATTAGTTCTGATTAAAAAATTAAATTATTAAAGTGCATCTTTTTGTCTTTCTAAATTATTTATTTTAAAAAAATTTTATTTTTCTTTAAATGTGTATTTGTTGCAGTCATTTACAATCAAAGAGCAGATTCCATTTATGCAATCTGTTCACCTCAACCTATAAACACAAGTAAGATTCATGCATGGATAAAGTAGGTAAATTGTCATTATTGTTCATCAGTAAGAACATTGAAAAAAAAAAAGCAATCTTCTAACATTTCTTAATTTAACATGTTTACCCTGTAAGTCTTATGATTTGTACAGTATTCATTTTCATTTGAAAAGAAACCTAATTTGTCTAATATGTGCTGTATTAAGATTATAGTGATCTTAGAGAATTAAGGGGACAGGGCATCTTACAAATAGATAATTATGAGAAACTGTTATATCATGGAGAAAAATAGCTTACTGTAATAAACAAGAACTGTCCCCTGAACTCTTCCAGCTGAAGCTATAGTCTTGCATTCTAGTTAGAATTTTTGTTCTTGTTATGCCACATCAATAGTGAAATCAGAAAATGTTACCAACAGTATAACACGGCATGCTGCTCTACACTATCAGCTGTCAAAATCTTATTGTTTAAAAGATACAATTATGATTAAGAAACTTTAAAATGAAAGCCAAGGTTTTATAGTTTGAGAAAAATTGGAAGTGGTAACGTTGTATTTTTCTCTCTCTTTAGGAAAAGAATAAAATAGAAGATTATACACAAGTTTCATGTAATGTAAAGCTGGGAATGCAATATAATTTTTTTAAAAATTATCCAATTTTCAAGTTAATATTCTCATTTTATTAAAAATATATTGCAATATCAGATTTTTCATGGTAATGACATGCAATTTTCAAGATGCCTTTACCTTAAAATTTAACACTGAAATGCATTGTAAGTAGCCCTTTTAAGACCAGTAAATACAGCATCTTAAATACTGGTAATTTCATTTTTAACTCGAGAACCTTGCTAAAAGAATCGTTTCTAAAAATTGTTTAAAGTATGAAGTGAAATCTTCAAATATTGTATTGAGAGTTTCCTTATCTACTGTTAAATATTAATTATATAAGTTCTTATGAATTTAAAAAACTCATTCACATTATGTTTTAATAACCTTTTCCAATACAATATTTTTTCTGAAATTTAAACTCCATGCAGCAGTGTATTTAAAATGTAAACTATGTGAATAAATATTTCCTTACCCTGAAGGCAGGTATAAGCCAGGATGGCTTCCTGCCATTTTTGTAAAAACTAAAATAAACTTCTTTACATGGTGTCCTGTGGACCTAGATATCATCGAGTCATACATCACATGTCTGGACATCTTTCTATGGTGAATTATTACTTTATACGCTGCCAGTTATTTGATATTTGTGTATCATTAACAATGTTTTGGTTAGGTAGTATTTTAGAGGCATCATGCAATTCCCATTCATAGAAAGTTGGTGGCTCATTTTGAACATTCCTATAGAACAGCTAATAATTAATTTGACAGGTTTCACTAAGCTCTGGACCATACTGATGAAAAATTCACTTGAAATGTATGATAATTGTTTCCTTACCTTGACAGATTTTTTCATAATATGTTGTATCTTTTGAAAATTTGAAAAGTTCTTTTTCAAGTAAGTACTGCGCTACCATGCTCAATTTACAAACGTTTGGATGCTTAAAGTCAAAAGACAGGCAGTCAAATGATGTCTCTCTAGCACACATCTCCTCACACTCATCAATGTTTGCCTTTAGTCCCTTGTGGTTGTGTTTTACTATTTTCATGTTTTTAAACTTCTTAAACCTTATGCTGCTGTTAGTCTTACAATCTGAAATTGAAAAGCAAATGATTCTTTAAAAACTATAGCAAAGCAACATTTATTTTTTTAAATCCAATTTGTTGGCAATTTCTAAGTAAATGACTCCATAGTGTTTACAAAGCAAATTTTAAAAGTTGGAAAGGAAAGGAAAAAAAAATAGTTCACCTGGACACTTTACCAAAAGTAGAAAGTTTTAATTTTAAAAAGTTTCTAAACTGAAAAAAAAAAAAAATCTATCGTACTGAATAGTTTAAACAAGAGTAATTTAATAAGTAAAAAAACAGGAATCTCAAAAAGAGAAAGTCACTACAGATTTTACCAATGCAGAAAGCTGCTGTTACGGTAATCAGGACCTTGTTTGATAATGAGTCTTCCCAAACTTGCACTAGGTTTATAGAGAGTTCTACTCAAGGGAGGTTACTAAGCTACGTCACAAGTTTTGAACCTATTTTTTATTGTATGCATTTATGTAATATTTAAATTAAGGTAATCCTCATGAAAACAAATACATTTTTAACAACTAATTCAAGGAAGTTCACAAAAGGTCTCAGTCCACAAATATTGCTCGTTTTCTGATGTCACCCACTGACCTTACTGACGAATGGCTGAGATCTATTACAAGAATATTCGAGTTAAATCTTGTGCAAAATCTAGCAATAGTAAAACATTTTATTAAAAATGTAATTTATAAGATATTGTATTTGTATAATTTTATTCAACAATTTAAAATAAGCATTAAGACAAAATAATTTGACATTAGTTATCAGAAAATCAATTTTATCATTCATATTAATCATAGAAGTCACTGAAGTAATCCTGTGATAGTGTTATCTGATCTTCTATTAAAGCAGAACTTGTGAAACTGCATGAATTTCCTTTGGTTTCAATAGTGACCAAATTAACAATTGACAGAACAGCGTTCATAAACTCTTGGCCCAATACCGTTACACAAGTTCTACATAAGAAAAATATGTTTCATTCATTTATTCATGATTTCTAAAAACGGCGATATTTAGAAAGGTAAAATGGCCGCAGAGGAATCAGCTGGGGTGCAAATACCCTCCACCACTCTTAAAATCTGTATTATTCCGCGCAAGTTTGAGCCAGAGAGGTTGTGGCACTACTTTGTCATTACAAGAAATAACCCTGACAAATCCATATCGCATTAACCTCGTGTTTTTTTCAATATGAACTATATTTTACCAAATATACAGCCAGTTCACCACATTAGTGCTTCTAGGCTACAGCAAAGTAAAAAACTGACTTATGATCATGAATTTTTAAAAAAGACTATTTCTTAGTCTGAAATTAAGCATTGTCGGTATTTCTTAAAACGTAAATAATTTAATTAATAGGTAACCTAGAATTTAAAGGTGGATACAAAAATTGTAACATTTTCTATCAAAAAAAACAAACAGATGCCTTGGCGTGGAGTAGAAGACTGGGAGGTGATGGACATTAATAGATGTAGACAAACTTTCCTTACAGATTCAACTATTCCAAAGATTTTTTTTTTTCATGATGTACTATTAGGTACCATGTAAAAAACAACAACAAAAGCTCCAGTCAACATTTTATCGGATTTCTCGCGGTTGGGAGTCTATCGAACTTACAGGAGCAGCGTGCGGAACCGTCCCACCGGCCGGTCGGCAGGCAGGTCAGGGTCCTCCACCCCACGCAGAAGCTCCGCGAGCAGCCGTCGGACGCGGACACCGTCTCGCCCACCGCGTAGCTGGGGCTTCTGACGGAATAGTCCAGACCCGATATCGGCGGCCTTCCACAGCGAACGGCTTTAATACAAAAACAGCGGCAAACTGTTAGCAGACGGGTAGAGTGCCAACTACAGTAGCTTATGTAAGACTCGTTCGTATGTCCTTCTAAGTAAACGTTTTAGCTACAACCAGACAAAAGCTTTCCTTTAAGTATCTCTATAATCGATGGCAAAGGCAACAATTGAATGATCTATTTACAATTTTTTTTTTTTTTTAAATGCGACAGCCAATTAATTTTACCTTCACAAAGAATCTCTCTGCTCGGTGACCACGAACCATCAATGCACACGCTGCTTCCCGCGCTGGAAAGGGAGTAATTCAGCTCGCAGTGAGCCTCGATCTGGACGCCATGTTGTACTGACAGATCGGTAGCGAGCACCCTGTCAATGCTCTTAAAATAACCATGGCTTAAAGCTGATACAACGCAGTTCTCTTTTAAAAAAAATTTTTTAAAAATCAATATATCAAAAGAATAAATGATTTTGCATTATTATTAAATGTAATATTTAAATTAAGTTAATATTCATGAGAAAATAAATACATAAATACAGTCAGCACTGTAGTCTCTAAGAATGACACACAATGAATAAAGTAAATAAATAAGTAAACATATTATATATGAAATGTGAGTGAACCTGGTGTGTACAACTTTGTGTTTGGTGCTAATTTAACACGTGATGGACCGAATAACTTGGGTTCAGAAAAAATAAACTGAAAGTAGGAAATGTTACCAGACTGAGAAAACCATCATCGGGAACAAAACGACATTTTCACGTTAGCTAGCGGAGCGTTCAGCTCACAAGACAGTGACACCCTACATTATGGGAAGGTTTCATCTATTTCCATCAAAAGAGAAAATCGTATCTGTTTCCGTACGTAACTGGATTTAATGCTGTCCGTCTTTGCTATAGAAATATTACGCGTGAAAAGTCTGGTTCAGGATCGAAGGTAAGTAAATGAAACGAGGGATTCTTTTTTCAAATTGCATACGGGCGAACCGGGCAAGATCTAGCTAGTCATTACAGTGTCCAGCAACATGGATGACTAATACTTAATTCTGAAGTGGAAGACTCCGAACCCATTTTAAGGCAGGACGGCTGAAAGACAACACTTACTGTGACACGTGGGAGATGGATTTGACCAGTTACCACCTTTATTACAAGTTGCATTGGCAGCTCCAATAAGCGTACCGTTATGGCAGCTAGAAAACAAAATAGAACAATGCATGGTTGAACAAACAAGCAGGTGTTGCCTCTCTTTGACAATTCTGACAGTCACCTGTGCTCCGCGTTACACACACAATGTCAATGTGTACATAGTTTACTTTTAACTTCCTGCTTCTCCATATTTACTGCTGTTCGCCTATTATTATTATTATTTCTTGATATTCTTTGATAAATTTTTGTTTCCTTTAACCAATGATACCATTAATTCGCTTTAATATAGGAGTATATTTGCATAGCGTAAATATAAAGTCTACGACTTATATACAGTCCCAAAGAACCAAGAATACTTGACAAGTGCATTTTTTAAAACAAATTTACAGAATTCTCTCTCTCGCAGTAAAGAATAAAAGATAATATTATATATAATAAGCAATCTTTTATTTTATCTCAGTGTTGTTGGTTCTCATGTTGTTTTCTTCTTTTAAAAAAATCTACTGTATGTGAAACCAACTTACCTGAAGTAAATCACCGAGCCGACGAGTTTTCCTTTAATGTCAATATGTCCATCCTTTACTGGGTCAGGGGGCCTACAGATTTCTTTCGAAGTATTAAAAGAAGATATCGGAGTAAAGAAGAATCGTTCGTTCGCAAGGTCTCGAATAGTACGCTCTGAATCTTAAAATTAACTGAAAAAGTGGCATTTCCAGAAGTTAAACGTCACATTTACCTCATTTTCTAACTGAACAAATTCACTTCACTAGTCGTGTACCCGTTGCACTCGTTGACAGTCCATACACAACAGATGTGAGACCCCCATCGTGGCCAACTGTTCCTAGCACTAACCCTGCGCCTCTGAGCTATTGTATGTATTCAAACAGTTATTTAACAATGAACCCCCCTCAAAGACATTATAAATGTTTGCATATTATTAGACATTAATTTAAGTTCTAAGTTTAAAAATAACCCCTGACGAAAAGCAACACATTAGATTTACATTTACCAAGATAAGCTATGCTAGGCAGAATATGAAATAATATTTCAGATAATTCTACTTTTAAAAAAAAATCTACTGTATGTGAAACCAACTTACCTGAAGTAAATCACCGAGCCGACGAGTTTTCCTTTAATGTCAATATGTCCATCCTTTACTGGGTCAGGGGGCCTACAGATTTCTTTCGAAGTATTAAAGAAGATATCGGAGTAAAGAAGAATCGTTCGTTCGCAAGGTCTCGAATAGTACGCTCTGAATCTTAAAATTAACTGAAAAAGTGGCATTTCCAGAAGTTAAACGTCACATTTACCTCATTTTCTAACTGAACAAATTCACTTCACTAGTCGTGTACCCGTTGCACTCGTTGACAGTCCATACACAACAGATGTGAGACCCCCATCGTGGCCAACTGTTCCTAGCACTAACCCTGCGCCTCTGAGCTATTGTATGTATTCAAACAGTTATTTAACAATGAACCCCCCTCAAAGACATTATAAATGTTTGCATATTATTAGACATTAATTTAAGTTCTAAGTTTAAAAATAACCCCTGACGAAAAGCAACACATTAGATTTACATTTACCAAGATAAGCTATGCTAGGCAGAATATGAAATAATATTTCAGATAATTCTACTTTTAAAAAAAAATTGTAAATGGAAGATTATTAATTCAAAATTATTATTATTATTAGTATTATTATTATTATTATACACAAATTAATGAGAGAAAACATATATCAGCGCCCTGCCATAATAATTTAGCTGTCTGTTGTTATTGCAATGTGTTGGTTTGTTGCGAAAAGAGATGAATAAAGACAAGCAACAGAGTGGACTTTTTGTCAGTATCTGATCGAGCTACTTTCTAGGCCTCTACCATGTTTGGTGTTGAATCAGTGAGATTTTTGTATCACTATCTGGTCAATGTTTTTCGATATCCATGTGAGAACTTACTCTAATTCCATCATGTTTGCAGGACGTGGACGGGTTGCTCCCAACTGACGATCCAGATGCTCCCTCAGGTGTTCCATCACATTCATAACAAATTTTTCGAATACCCAAAGAACTTGAATGTTTGATTCCACTTCCAGACTGTGGTGTCCTGAAGAATATGGCATCGAATCTCAGTATGCCTTGTTGGTACAATGGTAAGAGTTGTATTTAAAACGGTAGCGTACCCGATAGCACTGAGTCGTTCTCCGACAGACGGCAATTTTGTCTTTTCATCATGCCGGATTGCAGCCCATACCATGACACCCTTGCCTCCATACTTGACCTAGACTGGTGACATTAGGTTTGAAGGTCATTTTTAAATCTTCTAAGAACTCAGGTGCGATCTCCAGACATGAATTACTGAAAATCCGGAGTCATCGGAGGAGAGTAGACGGCACCAATTCTCCAGAGTCTTGTTCTCGTCGTATTCTCTGACCAGGTATTTTTGAGCTTTTCACCATTTCTGAAAGCCGCACATTTCCCGTCGGACCATTCTTTCGCTCACCCTGTTGCATGGACGACGGTGAAAGCAGACGGCGAGTAATGGTCGTGTCGGGTTTCACTGTTGAAAGTCTTCCAGGTTGCTTTTCGGTCAACTCTATGATAAAATTGGCCGCAGATCCACGAGAAATGTCGAGATCTTTGACGGTCTGTCGCTGACTCTGGCCACCTGTAACAAGACCTCAGGTAGACAGAGATGTTGCGAGGTTCGCCTGTTTTCTGTATGGCCGCACTACACACCGGCCACCTGCCCACCTGTACATCCTTTAAAGAAGATGTACAATTTTCTTTCTTGAAATAAATCAAATCTCTAAGTTAACTACAAGTATATACTTACCTCTGCACTTAAAATTAATCGCGCTCCACTGGCTGTTTATGCAGATAAGCTTCTTTTCTCCGTCTGAGACGTAGCCAGAGCGGCAGCTGTATGAAACGTGGCTCCATGCTGGGTAGGTAGCTTTATTTTCATCCTGGAGTTTGGCGTTTTCGACCTCAGGCGCCGGACCGCATGTAGCTGAAAGCGAGAGTGACACGTTTTCACAACCCGTGTTCCCTTTCCGACTTAGTTGTTACCTTTATGAACCAGTTTAAACAGTTTTCCATCTCCTACGTTCAGTTGCTTTGATAGCAATGTTCATTTTTTAAAAAATATAATAGAAAACTGAAAGTTTTTTAAAAATTATATACGACTACTTAGCCGAAATTAAACGTTTATACCGACACTTATCAATCAAAATATAGACTTGACGCAAGTAAATAGACAACTAACTTTGAAAGAACGTCTATATATTCTGGAAACATTGTTAGCACTGGCAAAACTGAGTGGGGTTAATAGTTTGTGGTGCCGTCCTTTGCTCTATGTAAGGTGGCAGTGCGCTAACGTTGTCAAGGTGGCTCGGACGTAGAAAGCCTGCACGTGCCAGCAAGTTTCGTGTCCGGTGATTGGCCAAACCATGGCAGAGTCGCTGTCAGGGCGGCTCGGTCGTAGAAAGCCTGCACGTGCCAGCAGGTGTCCGGTGATTGGCCAAACCATGGCAGAGTCGCTGTCAGGGCGGCTGCTCGGTCGTAGAAAGCCTGCACGTGCCAGTAAGGTTCGTGTCCGGTGATTGGCCAAACCATGGCAGAGTCGCTGTCAGGGCGGCTCGGTCGTAGAAAGCCTGCACGTGCCAGTAAGGTTCGTGTCCGGTGATTGGCCAAACCATGGCAGAGTCGCTGTCAGGGCGGCTGCTCGGTCGTAGAAAGCCTGCACCTGCCAGTAAGGTTCGTGTCCGGTGATTGGCCAAACCATGGCAGAGTCGCTGTCAGGGCGGCTCGGTCGTAGAAAGCCTGCACGTGCCAGCAGGTGTCCGGTGATTGGCCAAACCATGGCAGAGTCGCTGTCAGGGCGGCTGCTCGGTCGTAGAAAGCCTACACGTGCCAGTAAGGTTCGTGTCCGGTGATTGGCCAAGCCATGGCAGAGTCGCTGTCAGGGCGGCTGCTCGGTCGTAGAAAGCCTGCACCTGCCAGTAAGGTTCGTGTCCGGTGATTGGCCAAACCATGGCAGAGTCGCTGTCAGGGCGGCTCGGTCGTAGAAAGCCTACACGTGCCAGTAAGGTTCGTGTCCGGTGATTGGCCAAACCATGGTAGAGTTGTGATGGCCCGACTTTTTTCCTATTTTTACACTCCTCGGCGGTGTGAGCTGGGGCCATCCTCTTCAGATACTGCCCTCTCTGGACATATGACTCTCAGAGAATGTTGATGTTTCAATCAGAAGTTCCATTTCTTTCACAGGCATCAGCTGTGACCGTTCGTGGTCCAGATTGCACACTGACTGCCATATTCTGCCAAGATTTGCAGATAATTCAGCGAAAATTACTGTGTTAAATGGCGCCACACATACACGACTACTGCCTGAGAACTGTGCAAACCTGGACTCATTAGAAAAAATGATAGTGTTTCAAAAGGCAGGATAGCGCGGTAGCATCTGCATCGGCCATTGCAGGCAATGACTCATATTACGCGGGGTAAGAAGTGGTTTGCGTCTTGCCACTGACGGTTCTCGTAGATACCTACACATATTCTGCCACATTTGCAACCGATTGTTCGAGTTCGATTTCCAGGTTCATTTTTACAACACGAAGCTTCTATTCTGTTGGCTTTGGGTGTCCACACGAATGATCTCCTGATAACTTCTCTCGAACTGGACAATCACCCTCTTAATGATATGCACCCCCCTTTCGATGCCCATCGGTTTTCGTAAACCTCTTGTTCGTGGCATGGTGCCTGACGACGGAGCCTTTATATCCCCTGTACCTGTTATTTTGGCATGCATTCACGTGCTTATCAAGTAGCTGAAATGGACTATTTAAGTCTCAAAAGGTGTCTATTTACGTTAGGGTTGTGTACTGCGTCAGATAGAGACCAGGTGTTTACGTTGTTTAATCAATAGCTGATTCAATCCCGTAGTTCCGTCAAACGTTTCTAAGAAAAAATGTATATTTCCATGTTAGAATGAAAGTAGTAAGTATAACTTAGAAAAAGATCATGTCTCTTGAATAATGATAAGCCAACGTCTAGAAGTATCCAATAAAGAAATAAAGATAATTCATTCATTAATCACTCTACATAGATCATGTTGGACATGGTAACCAACCGCCAGTAGCTATTAAGATATACCAGAGTTCCTGTTAATTAAATATATCGTTTTACTTCATCTTTACTTCCTCACTATTGTTATGACATAAACAAATACGTTCCTGTTCAGCGGTGTAACGAAAGGTCATTCCGTGTGCCGAGGTGGTTCTGGTAACGTACATGAAAGTCTGTTGTGATGCGACTGGTTGCATATAAGTAATTATTCTGCTATAACAAAAATAAACTGAATTTATCAGTGAGAAATTTGGTAAGATGTACGAGCTCTGACGTCATTGGTTTGGTTGGTAATAAATCGGCAATTATTTATTTAATCATTTTAAATGTAATAATGATAAAAAAATTAAATCATTTTGCATATATCGAAAGACAGAGAAGAAACTGATTATTTAAGCAAAGTTGCATATTTAGCGTGAAGTAGATTTCACTTTCGGTGTTCATGTACGTTATCGGTGTCGAGAGTAGAGCTAACCTCTCGCTATCCCTTGGTCGTCTCACAGAAGAATCAGCCTTGGTGACCGAGCGGTGGTCAAGGAGCAGGTCGTTGGAAAATCCCTAGTAGAATTCTTCACTTTGCAGATGTGAGAGGAAACCTGAGGGAGAAGAGCGAGCGAAAAGAAAGCGCTTCGCGAAGTCAGGATAACTAATCGGCATTCGATCTCGGCCCCCTCAATCTTAGGACCGTGCCGCCCGTCTGCTGGGGGAATACTTTATAGTTGCTAGATGACATTATTACCGCGTAGAAATGAGATTCCGATCGAAGCAAGTGTCTGAATTCGCTCAGCCAGAACTATGTTTGTACTTACCACTGATGACCGCTATCAAGGAGATTCCCCACACAAAGAAAGTGTTCGCGAACACAACACTTATGCACCGTCCCATATTTTCGAATTCGCAGATCGATCAGGCTACTGCTGAAGCATTTCAGCTTCGTGCTACAAGTACGGAACGAATCGTCTGTTTACTTGCACGAGATCCACGACATTTTTTAATGTAGAATATATTGGTCTGTGTTTATGTTGGGGAGGGGGAAGAGTATGAGAAGCGTTAGACAAAATCAAGATAAACACTGATACTCTATTCGTTGTTTATGCAACGTGTCAGCATCAGCAGCGCTCTCTTCTAATGTAACACACCTGCCTTGTATTTTTAAAAAATCATTTACTCTCTCTCAAAATAAATAAATAGTTTAGAACAAAATTAATTGCACTTTTTAATTATCGTTGTTTCTACGACGAATACGAAGGTAAATGTAATTTTTCATAAGGTATATTAATTATTTGAATGCTAGTAAAATAATTTCTAAAAATCAAGACTTTACGTTTAAATGTTCGATTGTTTTATTCTTTAAAAAAAAAACTAACTATTTTTGAGCTCTGAGTATCTGACATGGTGGTTTCCTGATTTCTATTTATTTACATGTCCACAAAAACATAAGACAGAAACAATTTTCTGTCGTCCGCAAAATATCATTTTGCCTACAGAACACCATTCCGTTCACAAAATCCTGTTCTCGCTACATTTCCAGTCGGTTTTGGTAGAACTTCGCGAAATTGAGCAATTGTAGTTTCTTGGACGAATCAGGACGTGAATACAGACCGAGATTTCCTCGTCAGGACGTGAATACAGACGAGAATACAGACCGAGATTTCCTCATCAGGACGTGAATACAGACGAGATAAAGTTAAGGAAAATAGAAGTTATTCATGGCGGCCCCGCTTTAAAGATGGAACAGGGCTAGAAAGGTTTTAGTTAGGCTCTGTTGACGAAGCAAGTCACAGTGCAAATAAGTCAGATAAACTAAAATTACAGTAGATGTAGAATACGATAAATCCAGGCAATAAGTGAAATAAATAAATATTATTGCTATCAGTCCTTGCTCGGTGTTTTACTAGAAACAAACAATAATACAGCCACACAATTCACGGAATAAGAAATAAGAGCTTTTTTTTGTATATAAGAACAGGAGTATTTATTAAAAACCAGAATTCAGAAGAACGCAAAATTTTTGTTATAACTTTGAAGAAAGAAATATTGCTCTACTGACTCTAAATTCTTATAAAAGTCTCTCCGTTTAACCATTAAAAGGATTTTCGGCCTATTCTTCTATCTTTAATTGAAAAATATAATAAATGTGAATTAAAAAAAACAAATTTAAAAAAGAGACTAAATTTTCTCAAAATCTCAGAGTCTCACACCCAGTCTGGATGGATGATAAAGTATCTGGGAAGCGAAGCGTGAGGTCGACTGTAGATGGCGCTTTGGTTGATTACCGGATTAGTGTCTTTGTAGTGAGGAAGATGGTGCCATGTCGTATACATCCATCGATTGGCTCGTGGTTTCGGAGAAAACAGACGTATTCTTAAACTTGAATAATCTCGTTCCTTTTCATTCTTCCTATTTTGACTGATGCCATACGTTTTGCCACTAAAATTGAAAAAAAAAAATGAATGAATGATAAAATTTCCAATAATTCTACTTTTGCGTGTATGTGAGCAAAAAAAGCTAAAATTGTCCGAATCTGATGTAAGATAGTTTGATAGACTAGACCATAGAAGACAACTTAGCTTTCTTCAATTAAAAATTACTACTGAAAATAGCAATCTTTCTAGAATGTCAAAATAGTTTAAATGAATGTTCAAAATAATATTTCACTAAAATAATGCCAAATTAAACTACATTTTTCACGCATTTGAAAAAAACAAACAAACAATTTCTCTTTATCTAACCAAGTTAAAGGGTTAACGCCACAAAATGTCAAAACGTGAGTTATCACTCTCTTGAATGGAGTATTAAATAAGCGCGTAAGAGATTCATCCGAGAAGATGAAGAGAATGAATGAGGATTTAAAAAAAAAAAAAAGTATTTAGCAGAGAAGTGAGCAGGTCAACGATAACTTCCAAAGAGAACGAGGTCACCTGAGACTATGCCTGGTGTCGTATCAGCTGAATGCTTCCTACACAACTCATATGGAAAGTCAGTGAATAGCCTCCCTTTCTACTAATCTTAAAACCCATTGGAACGTGGCTGCTAACCTTACCCATAAAACCACATAACTGGCTTACCTCCTCAAGAAGTTGACCGTCTGCTTCAGACGCGCGGTCGGACAATCTTCCATCACTCTCGACAGCCTGGTTTTGGCGAGCATCCTTAGAAACGCCAGCACTTTCTGATGCTCTAGAAATATGAAAATATAACAGCGACGTTATTATCTGTTTGTTTATTTCTGTGGCTTCTGCAACATTAAAAACCCAAAGAATATCCCCCCGTAATATCTGCACAAATTAACTTATTCTTCTCCAGAAATACGTGTCCCCCCCCAATGAAACTGAACGGTGGCATCTCCAATCGTGTGGTCAGGGTTATCCTCGGCAACTAAGCAGATGTGGCGAGCCCCCGGAAGTTTTTCCACATCCATCCCTATCAAAACGCTTCGTTTTTAAATGTGGAAGGAAACCCATACGGCCGGCTATTGGGGGGGGGGCAGAATGTATGCCAAACCAGACCAAACCGAATCCTCAACCATGGCAGTCCAGTAGCTTAACTACCGCGACGCTTCCCCCCACTTTTCTTTTTTTTAAATAATGTTGCAGAACTTTAGCGTAAACTATTTATAAAAAATGATTGTCGCACGAAAAAACAACAAACTATTGTTCGAGTAAAACGCTTAATGTTCGCGTTAAAAGAGAATAAAACAAGAAAGACATCCGAAGAATGGTGCCTTGTCTTCTACTTCCGCGAACAAGCAGCGATTTGTTCAGAAATAAAATCAAACCGCCCGAGGCGTTTCCCCGCGGTGACCAACTCAACTCAACTTTAATAGCTGCCGTAAATGCCAAACCACCAGATTTAATGCGGTGCTTTTCAAAACTTTGTCTCAGTCGCGGTTAAATCCCGTGACGCAATAATGACACCATCCGATCTTTGTAATTGTGGGGTCGCTCGCGTCGTGAGTGGCGCTGGACAATTCTATGATATTGATAAACCTTTATTTTACTCTTGGTCGAAAGAATTAGCACAAGATACCTTCCTTCCCAAACTGAAACTGTGGTGGTGGTGGGCGGGGGGCTCACCTCTGTCGCTGGCTGTTTCAAGCCACCACTTTATCGCCTGATAGTCATCCGGAAGGGCCGCCTCTTTTAGGATGCAGTTCAATTGCTGTCGCTGCTGGGACATGCGCATTGCCTTTTCCACGACTTCCGGTTTGTGCTGAGAAACTTTTACTTCCTTTCTGTTTTCCGGTTTCCTAGCCTTGAGCGATATATATATATATATATATATATATAAGAAAGTTGGCTTACATATTACTATATTAGCATTGTTACTTCTACTACTAATGAATGTCTTGGTTTCAAAATAAATTCTGATATTTAACGAAAACTACGAAATAATAAAATCCAGTTAAACCATGGACCACAATTGAACGTGATAGTGCATTCCTCGTGTGTTCTGTATAACCAACCCCTCTCCAAAAACAACACCGCCAACAAAGGTTCCACTGTGGCGATGTCTATCTGCTCAATCAGCAGCGCTGGAGCTTGTTTATGGCTGTTGGAGTATTTTCTTACGCGACTCATGCAGTTGGAATCTCGGAGTGTCTGCCAGTTTCGTGTTTCTTAGAATCCGTCAGACGAGCCGAGTTCACCAGAACGAAAGACGACGAGGACAGCGTAACGCTGGGTAACGGAGTCTGCTGGGGAATGTTAACACGCGGGCCGAATTCAGGTTGCAAAGAAGAAAACGTAAATATCTTTTAAGAATGAAAAAAAAAAATCCGCCTGAACAAAGGGAGAAGCAAACGAGATGGAAATTTAAAAAAAAAAGGGGGGGGGTAAAAGGTTCCATAAAAAAAGAGCAAATATCACAAAATTAGTTAAAACAAAAACGATGCTCACTTAGAAGGTAATAAATAGAAGAGTTTGGACTTGTATACTTTTTTTTTTAAATCAGATTTTATGTTTAAAAAATTATATCGCGTATGATTATTTACAAACAGTTAAGTGTTTTGTGTGCAGTTTCAACTGAAGAGTTTTACAACAAGCGAATTTGTCCTTTGTACTAATTACTTTAAAGACCTCTCTCGAGGTAGGCGAAACGATGAGTTTACGCTCTTTCAGCGTATCATCATAACATAGATAATTCAGATGCAAAGTATTTCCTGGCTGATTTGCCGACATTTGTGTGTGCGCGTGCGTGTTAAAGGCCGATTTTCAAAAGGGTGCACAAACAGCAAAGACTTGTTGTCTCCCACATTGATTAATATTAATATCCACATTTCATGTCATGCACGTCGGCATTATAAGCATTAAAGAATGTAAAATAACACCACCAACAACAAGAAGAATTGTATGTTCCAGTCGGGCCCGGTAGTCATAATTTTATTTATTTATTATTCATTTTTTCGTAATAATTTCCCAAACCCCTTTAGATATCGTTCATTCACTCTCCATCGACGGAAATCTTAGTCTAATATAACAAACATTTAGAATAAAGTAATAAAAAAACAACAAAAAAACTATGCACTTTTCTCTGACCAATATCTTGCGGATGATCCACCGACATCTGTACGGTCGCTGTCTTAGAAGTTGGTCTGCGGGCTGCTACGCCATCTAGTGGCGCAACTGTATGGGAGGCGATTCTAGGCAAACGCTCACCATCACGCTGGGCTAGAGACGACTGGCCACTCCAGTTGTGCTTGATATTAGGCACTGTTCCAAAAAAAAAAGAAGAAAAAAATTAATTTTTTAAAAAATTGTGCGTGTTTTATTTTTGTTCGTTCACCTTTCAACTTCGATTATCAACTTCTGCTGTTTCTGCTGTTGTATGACGGCTTGACCAACGTAGCTGACTTCTCCCGCCCGCCCTCAGATCGCACCATATCCGGCTTGGAGCGTTCGGAAATCTCCCCAAAACACAAACGCATATTTTTTTTTTATAGCGAATTCTAGTTTAACGAAGCGGTGCACGCGACTTAGAAACGAAGGTGTTCCCTTCTTTCAGCGACTAAACAAACACCATATATGTATATATATATTAGAGAGAGAGAGAGACTTTCTCTTTCATAGCCAAGAACGACAACTTTGACTCACAGGTAAGACTTCGTTCGAAGGGTTTGGCTGCTCTTGGAAGTCCCCCGCCCGGCGGCTCGATGGCGAAGGATTGCGCTCGCTGCTGATAAGCGGCCGTTTCTAATCTTAGGTTTTCTACTTCGGCCACTAAATTTTCTACACTGGGTTCGGCTGGAAAAGAAAAGAAGCGTGAATCGCGAATAAAACCAAACCTTTTGTCCGACGGTCGGTTTGCGAACAAATCACGAGATGATCGCGGAAGCCCGTGTACTCCGCGTAATATCTATGCAATGCGAGGCTAAAACATTTTAAAGCACTTATCAAAGATAAAATTAAATCTCTATAACTTGAAGAAACATTGCAAATTTCATATACATCTCATTTGTGACTGCAATGTTCTCGGCGCCAAAGATAGAAACGTTAATTTTCTTTTTAGTGAAGCCTAATAAAATGATCTTACGACAAGTAGGGTGAGGTAACTCGTCAGCATCGCTAACAGCAGAGCAGACCAATAGCCTCTTAAAAGGTGATTTGATTTTAAAAGGAAATAAAATACAACCTTTCCTTTGCTTCGATCTTTTGGCTGGTCGTTCTTCTAATAATCTGCTAGGTACGTTCCAGTTGGCGAACATCTGAAATTTCATTTAGGTTCAAAGTGATACGACGACTTTTTCAGTGTTAGTGGTTTATTTCATTCGTTAATATAGTCACCTGTTAATGCATAAAGAAGCCTTAATGGGATTTGCACAGACACAAAAAAGACAACATCCGACAAATCGTCAAGAAAAGAAATAAGTCCTGGAGAAGATTTTTAGAGTAAAAAATATCGAAGTTTTATGTCCTACAATTATGTCGTTTGGCTGATATTTCTGTTTCAAAACTTCCATGCAGATACCGTAATGATGAATGAGTCATGCAGAGTCAGATATGTATTGAAATCATTTTCTTCTTTGTTTAATGCAGTTCACATGGGCTTCTATTGCATATAGACCTTTCATTGTATATATTGTCCCATTTTTCTATACATTATCTTGCAAATGATCCGGAGGATTATATACCGTAGACATGCATACAGATATTGCCCCTGTACATTTATTCTGTAATGTATACTGTTCCATTGGTAGGAGCGCCACTTCGTATAGAATTTATAGATGTCTAGACATGAAATCTCTCAGACTAAGTTTGTATTTTTTTTTCTTTCAGATTATCACTTGTGATCTTTGCCAGCATGAGGTTGGTTCCGTAGAATACTCAATCGAATTCATATCCGGGCTCTTTTGGGTCCAGAAAAACGCTAGCTCTGGATGAATCGTTTGATTAAATTCAGGCAGAAGAGTGTTGCAAAGAATATGGATATACTTATAATCGGTGGAATGTAGACGTTCTTTGGTGAATGCAAGATTATTTATTTCAATAACTAAAATATCCACACCCACACCATTGGTCCAGACACGCAACGACTGATAGCTGGCTGGAAAAGTTAAAAGTTTCGTCAACTCCACATTCATGTGCGTCCAGAATATGTGAACTGGTGAACGTCTAACTCGTTTGGGAAGAGTTGGGATGTCAAATATTTATGTTATACGAAGCAGCCTGGTCTGCCCAAGTTTATGAAAAAATCTGCGCAGTACGTCTATTTCGTGACCCCCATATTGCAGTAATTGAAAGTAATCGTTGTCAATTACTGTGAACAGGGCGGACAACAGCTCATTTTTGTCCATCACTTTTAGTGTCAGGGTGCTGGTTTGCAATGTTTGCACCTTCCTCCCTAGACAGACAAATTATTCAATGCAAAACACCTAGAGATACTAAAAAGATCGGCAAAAACATGATGTATGGACTGATAGGCCATTTCCCTACCCTATGGAAATAACTCCGATGCCACGTGTTTTCGGCATCACAAAGAGGATGATGCTCCGATGTCAGTTCTGCAAGAAGTTACCTTTTTTGGACTGTTCCAATAATTACAATGGGAATATATATATATATATACACAACACCACCAGTGAATGCATCCATTACACACACCCCAAATGGAGGGCTGTGGAGTTCATAAACTCCAATATTTTGACAACCAGGTTATTGAACCCGCAAGTGCCAATATTTGTAACAGCTGGTTTACTCTTTAACTGCCTTTTAAAGAAAGCCACAAATATTTACTTTCTAAAAACTCTACCCTTTTGATTATATCTTTTTTTAAAAATCTATCTATTGTACTACCGATTGTGCACATTAATCTACTTGTAGATGTATTATGTCTAAGTCTAGCTTTACATGTTTAAGTCTGAAACTTTGAATGAGCCCGCAAGATCCACCTAAACTCAAAATGTAATTATAAACATCCAAAATTCTGCTTGCTTTTGTGTTGAAAAATCTCCAAAATTAAATTGAAAACAAGGACAAACAGTTATTAGTGATTATTTTATAAAGACTACACAAGTATTGTCGTGTCGCATAAGACATTAGTCATCTCTGATTTGTAACTAGCAAAATATAATTGCTTTCAACTGTGAAAATCATGCAAATTAGTGACGAAACTTATTCTAATTTAGATTGATGATACGTAGAATTGTTGCTTGTTACTATGTTCATTATCTCGTCACGTAGTTGTCGGACTGGAAGTACGTTTTATACTGCATATCAGAGAATACTGCAGTTTGTTATTACTGTGCTAAGTTGTTATAGCGCCAATAATTCCTAAATAAACGTATAGATGAGGCTATAATCTGCATCATATCCTTACGTATAGATTAAGCTATAATTGACGTCATATGCTTACGTATAAATTAAGCTATAATTGACGTCATATGTTTACGTTATAGATTAAGCTATAATTGACGTCATATGTTTACGTATAAATTAATCTATAATTGACGTCATATGTTTACGTTATAGATTAAGCTATAATTGACGCCATATGTTTAAGTTATAGATTAAGCTATAATTGACGTCATATGTTTACGTATAAATTAATCTATAATTGATGTCATATGTTTACGTTATAGATTAAGCTATAATTGACGTCATATGCTTACGTTATAGATTAAGCTATAATTGACGTCATATGTTTACGTATAAATTAATCTATAATTGACGTCATATGTTTACGTTATAGATTAAGCTATAATTGACGTCATATGTTTACGTATAAATTAATCTATAATTGACGTCATATGTTTACGTTATAGATTAAGCTATAATTGACGTCATATGTTTACGTATAAATTAATCTATAATTGACGTCATATGTTTACGTATAGATTAAGCTATAATTGACGCCATATGTTTACGTTATAGATTAAGCTATAATTGACGTCATATGTTTACGTATAAATTAATCTATAATTGACGCCATATGTTTACGTTATAGATTAAGCTATAATTGACGTCATATGTTTACGTTATAGATTAAGCTATAATTGACGTCATATGTTTACGTATAGATTAAGCTATAATTGACGCCATATGTTTACGTTATAGATTAAGCTATAATTGACGTCATATGTTTATCTTTGGTGACATAAATAATAGCTCATCTACACGTAAGCATATGTCGTCAATTAATAGCCTCATCTATATCCGTACGCTTTAATAAATTATGAATTATTGGTAACGTAACAACTTAATTTTGTAATAATTAACCTCGGTCTGTTTCATTAGAGAGAGAGAGAATCTTTATTTTTTTTAATCTTTCAAAACTACGGCTTAATTTCTGAGTATAGGAGATATACAAAGTAAAATTACCGTACCTTCACTACTCTCGGGCAGACTTAATAACCATGAGCTGGGCCGCGGGTTACACGACGAACGATTGCTCTTGTTTACATAGCTACGACAAAGAGCTCTGTTGACCGTTGTTACCTGTGACCAAGGTAGTCAGCTGTAAACCAAATTGTGTTGTCGCTAAAGCGAACCTGTTTAAAGTTTTACCTGTCGGCTGCTGTGTTCTAACACGCTCGGAAAGCGTCCGGGCTGTGTGGCGCGCAGAACTTCAGCGGACACGAGGACCAAACCTCATACACTTTTCACCTTAAGCGGGTAGAGAGCCAGTTCATCTTACTGTTAACCCTCTCCAGTTCCAAAGCAAAACGACAAACAACCGTTCTTCTAGCAGATATTTAGAACGAGTACATTAAACAAATAAGTGCCGACAACAATTGGAATTAGCGATAGTGTAAACGAGCCTGAAAACCAAACTAGCGGGTACATTTCTTCTTTTCGAGAGCTTTGCACAAATTTCTACCGCAATAATTTGAATCCCCCCCATAAGGGAAGTGGTGCAAGGTGCATTGTCCAATCATCATGCCGCCAATTTATCCGATTCTTTAGGTGTTGTGCATCGAAGAACTCGTCTGTTTAGGAAGAAAAGTATAATTACTTTGCACTGACGTCCCGCTCCACCATAGTTGCAGTGCTGTGTTTGCAATTTCGTGGCCACGATAATGCAAATAAATCAAAAGGCTGCAAGAAATATCAGAAAGTGCCTACAAAATGAAAACGAACGAAGATAAATGGCCTTAGTTACCGCGGCTAAATCTCTTCAGTTTCTTTTCGGACGATGAGGTCATTCGTGATTATTTTAACCCTGTCAACAAGATAATAAACGACACGATGCTGCGAGTTAATAATGCTAAAAAAAAGAATTCAAGGGGGTGTCTATCCTTAATGCTGGTGAAAGCTTTTATGTCACAGCCGCCATTTTGTGTCCGACGAATTGTTAATCTGGTACAAACGAGAAAACAGACTGGGGGCACAGCAACAAAAGAATTGGATTCTCTCGTCATTCCCCCCTGGGCTGATTAGCCTGCTCGAGTCTGTCAGGGTGGCTGGATCTGAAATATGTAATATTTAAGAAAAATGTGTTTTAAATCGTTTATTCTAGCATGGGTAGATAGATATTCACGGACCCGTCGGTGTGCGGAATTTTCCGGAAGTAATAAAGGTCTAAACGGGATTAAGAATACCGTCGGATTAGCGGGATTTTATACAGAGTTATGGCCGACACTGCTTTGCCAAACGGCGCGCCAGTGCTACGTCCACGGTCCACAAAATGGCTTCTCCGGGAGCTGTTCGTGTTAAACAGAACGCTCCCCAGCGGAGCAGACTGACAAAAAAACAAAAACGGGCCTGGTTTCTTTGCGATATTGGTGAGAGACTACAAACATACCGCCGTTCTTCTCCTAAAAGTTCAAGTATAATAAAGGTTCGTATCAAGTGCCAACCAAACACAAAGGCGGAGGTTGAGCAACGCATGAAAGACTCAGCCTCGGCAACCGCAGAACAGACAAAACCTGTAGCAGGGAAAATAGTTCCTTTGAAACAAAGTGTTTATAAGCGAATTAATTTTATGTAGAATAAGCTAATAAGAACCAGTAGCTAGGAAAATATTATAGATAAATGTTTTAACTTGCTTATAGCAAAATAACCAGGATGATGTGTGTTTTCGGGAAGTGGTAGCAAAAAACCCACTAAATATCGCTCCGTCTCAAGAGACTATACTGAGGTGCGATTTTTGGCAACATTATAAAAGTCGCCAGTGCCTGAAATTGGTCCGACGCACGCGCTATGGAAAATAATAAGATTAATACCGAAATTATAGAACCTTTCTCAAAACACGAAAAAAGGAAAGAAAGAAAATTCAAAAGCAGTCTCTCAAATCCACTAAACCGTCTTGTAGTAGAACGTCAGCAGCTCTAGTTCCGATGTATAAATCTTTAGTTAGATCCCTTTTGGCATACTATGATGGCGTTAAAGAGAATAGAGCTGCCCAGTTGGGCTTTACAGATTCTTTGATACTAGTAACTTATCCGATATTGTTAGAGTTTATGATCACTAACTACGTTATGACAAATTCTTTTCTGCCGTCTTGTTAAGTTATCGTCTAGGAGAGTTGGGGAAAGCAATCCTTTGTACTGCAATACAAATGCTTTATTTTGTTAATGTAAGATTCCTGGTTGTCATTAACACTAACTTTACTGATTAATAAATACGCCATGGAGCATACAGCTGTTTTTACTTTTACAGAATATCAGAAGCAACAAAATATAAGGCTTAGAAAATTTTTAGCCAATTTTATTATCTAAAATATATTTCAAGTATATTATTGTTTTCCAATAATAAAACACTATTATATTCCTAGTTTTATTATCATCATTATTATTATTGACTAAATTAAATATTTGTTCACAGTGCATTGACAATAAAATACTGTTTCAAATTGTTTAATCAGTTTTTAACTAAGTTTTAACCAGGTAATTATCAAAGATTTTTCAGTCAATGTTTTGCGAATTGATGGGATGCTCTAGCTACTAAAATTATTGATGTTGGTGATTTGAATAGTTTTCTTAAGGATATTGTTTTGGAGGTATTTAAAAATTTCTTTACACAAGGCCTCTGTTGCAAATTTTCTGTCTCTCCCACCTGAATTGCCTTATAACTAAGCCCTGACCATAACAGTTATACTAAGATTATTCCAGAGTAAAAGAGTTTCTTAGGCCAACATGGTCAGTAGACCAAATCATTTCAAGCTGCTAAAAATAGACAAGAGGTTGTAGGGCTCAATGTATTTTAATGCTACACTATCAGCTTTTTTCCCCCTTATCACCAGCTTTGAAATGACTTTGTGGCTGCTATGTTTTCTTTTTAGTGCCTGATTGCAAAGTTCATAGTACTAATTCCAATTTCAGATGATACAGCACATGATCAGATTCAAACAGGAAAGTAAACTCAAGAGAACGGGCAGAAAAAAGAATGACAATTAAGGTAAACACATTTCATTTATTACTTTTTGTTGTTACAAAAAAATAATAAGTAATCCATTAAAGAAAAAGTGCATCTTGGTCCAAAGACTATCCTTTTTCAAAATTTATTAATAAATTGAGATTTGTGCCATAAAGCTACTGCATACTGATCACAACTTTCCCATTCATTCTTCACCCATCCATTCCTGCAGCTATCCACTATTTCATCCATCAGTGATGTTCTTCGGGTCTTCTGCTTCCTCGACGTTTCTTCTTTAAGTGTCTTCGCTCCAGGAACCGCTTTTGATGAGCCAAAATTGGGAAAAGCTCTGAAAATAAAATTCCAAGACAGGTTTAGTCCATTTCTCTCTCTACCTCATCTTCATCAATAAACAGCAACACTAATCTTCAACATCAGTAATCCTCATCTAACTTTCATAGCAGACATCCCGTTAAAATGGCATCATCAGATGCAGTAGTAAATGCAACACAGGATAAAAAGACCTAAAGCCAACAGTACAACATATAGCAGATGATATTACAAGATGTTGATAAAAGCTCAAAGTAACCTCTTCACCACCCACACCCCCACACACCTTCATTGTTCAGACCAGGAATTCTTAACCTTTAATAAGTAGAAAAAATTGGACACAACATTCTGTTATCTTTGTATTTTTCCTAATAAGTAAATATATACGAGGTCTGTTGAAAAAGTATCCAACCTTAGGCTGGGAAAAAAAAATTACGTACTTTGTGGGGTTCAATTGCTAATCCCCTTCAAAGTAGGCCCCTTGTGCCTCCACACACTTAGCCCAGTGATCCTCACTGTTCGAAGCACGTCTGGAATGCTTCTTCCGGAATGGCTCTCAGCTCCGCTGTTGCATTCTGCATGATGTCCTCTCGGCTCTCAAAGCGGGAGCCTTTCAGTGGCATCTTCATGTCTGGAGAGTAGGGAGCCTGGCGAATGAGCCGGGGCATTGTCATGATGCAGCTGCCAGTTTTGCAAGGCCCACAGATCTGGTCTCTTGCACCAAACTGCATCACGAAGACGTCGGAGGACTTCCTGATAGTACTCCTTTTAAACTGTTTGTCCTTCTGGTGCGTATTCGTGATGCACAACGCCTCAGTAGTCGAAGAAAACAGTCAGCATCACCTTGATTTTGCTCCGGACCTTGGCAACGTTGGGTGCTTCCACTGTGATGACTGAGCTTTGGTTTCCGGGTCGTACCTGTACATCCAGGTCTCATCTCCAGTTATCATGGTATTATGGAACTCAGGATTCCTGTTGGTAGTATCCAGCAGGTCCTGCGCAACCTCAAGATGAAGTTGTCGTTCCTGAGAAAGCAGCTTGGGCACAAATTTCGCTGCCACTCTGCACAAGCCCAAATCCTTCTTTAAAATTGCATGTGCAGAATCTTTACTGATCCCAACCTCGTCACCAATTTCCCGCACCGTCAAATGACGATCCTCCATTATCAAGATCTACACTTTCTCAGTAACAACTGCATTGTGGCTTGTTGACGGCCTCCAGGAACGCTGGTCACCCTCCCCCCACCAATGTGCGACCATCTTTGTACCTGTTGTACCAACCATTCTTTAATTTGGGTAACACCCCTGGCATTGTTACCAAAAGCCTGTTGAATTTTGCGAATTGTTTCCGCTTGGGTATCTCCAAGCTTTTGGCAAAACTTGATGCAAGATTGTTGCTCCACACGTTCCGTCATCATGGGCGAAATGAAAATGCGACGAGTAAGTAGTACAGAACCTCATACGATGGCTGACTTACGCATCCAGCAAACTCGCCAAAAACCAGGCATGCACATGAAGGCATGAGGCTCCACTATGCACACTTTTGCCTCCTTAACGTCATTACTTCCCACGGGAAAAAATGAAGTCGGATACTTTTTCTTCAGACCTCGTATATATATATATATATAAAATTAGTGAGTAAACCCAGTACAAAAAAAAAAAAATGAATTTTTTGGTATTTTTTCTAGTTTGTGCAGGCTAAAAAGAATTCCTGGTCTGACAAGTAAAAGTTGGTTGGAGTGAGTTAAATCTCTTGATGGTTTTGGAATTTACTAATGCATCAGTAACTGGTAACCTGTTACCTTTAACTGTAAACTTAAAAAAAAAGACAATGCAAATTGATAGCATAAATATTGAATAATTCAAAGTTTAATGAATCAAATTTTTAGTTATCATTTTTTCCGGTGTTTTACTAAGAGCTGTAGGCAGTTATTTATTTATTATTTACAGGCTGAAAACATGACTGACTCACCAGATCGTTGGTTTAAAGCATTTGTAGCAGCAGCCATTTCTGCCTGTTGTATGCTGTGCCCGATACCTGTGGCCAGCCGCTCTCCCCGGAAGTACACTGCCACAGTGTACTTCCTGGTGTTCGTGGGTCCGGATGACTCAATCACCCTGATTTAAAACAAAGTAATTAATATCTAAAAAGCAGTTACATTAACAACAACAAATAATACTAAGTATAGATTATAAAAAGTTCAGAATACAAGGCAGATGTAACAAAGAAGTTTATTAAAAACCCCAAAGAAACAATATATAAATGATTTAGTCCAGAAACAGTCACTGCATAAAAACAGGTAAAAAAAACAAACAGAGAATAAAATGTGTTATTCCATCCTCAGTGGTTTTAACTAAAATCCCTTCCTTGGTTGGTTGTGTACATGCACAGAGAAAAAATTTACAGTCTTACTTAGCTTAGTCAACGTCAGCTATTTCGTTGAGTAACAGATTTTTTCTTTTTGTAAAGTGATCAATGTAGACCATGCTTGGACCACATGCTTAAAAAAAACCAAGATAAATTTTAAAGAAAGAAAGAAAAGGATCTTCTAACATAAATATACGTACTTGTAGATAGGTATATCTGGCTCCCCTCCATCAAGTTCTCTCAAGGTGAGGCAGCATTGCTGAAGCTGAGACTTGGGGTCATTCCAGTCTTGATTCAATATGAAATCCTAATACAAAACAAAAACAGAACAGACTTTTCAAATAGCTGCTTAATGAAGTTACATTTAAAAAATTCCTCAACATTTTTTTGAATTATTAAAAAAAAAAATTATCATAAAACTTCAGAAAACCCAAATATAAAATTTTTTCTCCAAATAAGAGAATTTTTAAAAGTTAAACTGACGAGTTGTTTAAACAGACACATCCCCTACATTAAAGTGCACAGTGTTATAAGACCCACTGAGTTCTTTTCAGACTTTAGTTCAGCTCACAGTGAATACTACGTCGTTCAAAATCATTTTTGTCTTTCTCTTAAGAATTCGCAACCGTTTGGTTTTACACACAGCAAAGCTAGAAGAAAACAGTGTGTCTCTCACCCGAAGACGTGGAAAAAAACAGACATTGCAGAACACTCTACAGTACTCTAAGCCTTTATCCACATACAGTGCTCCTATAAATGCTGAAAAACAAAACAAGCAACAATAGCAATATAATCTAGTAAATACAGACTGCTAAAACTTTTCTTGCTGATGGCTATACAGAGAAAATATGTGCTATTAGCTTGTGAAATCACTGAATTGCGTTTGAAAATTCCTTTAAACTTTCACCATACCTTCTAACAAGTCAGCTTTTTCCTTGGGTTTCATTTCCAGACGGTCTCCTCTGGTGTCTGCGTAAATAACGTAGTTGGACATTCCTAAGTCATCACTCACAATAGCCTGAGTGCGGTTGTTCACCAAAGAACTTCTCAACAGCTGAAACATTCATTTGAATAAATTCTTTCACCCACTGATCTCAAACATTATTACACACTAAAGTAAGTTTCAAATGAATTCCTGAGATGTTCCTGTGAAGTTGGTGGGGAGAGGCTGAAGATGCTGTAAGAGAGCGAATGCTGCTTTTCTACTTACTGATAAGTGACCTTCATGGTGGTCCGGAAAATGTCTGAACAGGTACTCTGATGCTACAAGTTGAAGGACTGTGTCTCCAAGAAATTCCAGACGCTGATTGTGACCCCTAGTTAAGGCAGAAAAAATGATCTCTCATTCTACAATAAACCTGAAGGGCCAGAGTAGATGAAAATGGGTGGCACTTATAGATGAGTTACAGTAAATGATTAATGATAGATTTATAAGAATTGCTTTAAAATCACTTGATGAAAAAATGTAAATAGCCTAATCTGAATAAAAAGTAATTGTGATGAATAAGTTTTAAAATTTGGAAGAGAGAGGAGTGCAATACTTTCAACTGGTGAGCACTCAACTTGACCACTGAACTGCCAACACATTTTCATCTTCAAAACCTTTTCAATCATTCAGCCAGGCAGAGTTTACATTATCACTCAAAATGCTGTAGACAATTAGGCAGCTGCATGCTTTTAATGATATGATTTGCAGAGAACACAGCATGCCTTAGCATGATTTCTTCTCACTTCTGCACTAGTTTGTTGTCCTGGGTTTCCTCCAGTTTGTCACAGCTAAGCAGAAGAGAGACTTTCCAGTGTGTACCAACATGGAAATTCCTGAACCAAATATCACCTGGCTTCATTTTTATGGCTTCTCAAGTGGGTACTGGTAACCTGCCTATCCAGCCAGTCAAGCAGACACCCTTCTTTTGACTGACTACATATGAAGGATGGTTCCTTGCAGAATAGACAGATGGCTATAGTGGGGCAGACCAACTAAGAGAGAAAAATGATACAATTTAAAGCAAACTATTTTTGTGTTCCTTCACAGTTGCTTTACCTAATTCAATTTGATTGGCACTATATGAAAGCAGTAAATAACTGAAAAAAAATTAGTAAAATCTGTCAGTACTACTGTCACCAATTTTCATTTAAAACTGCATCATACTGAAATTTTTAGATGTCAAAGAGTTGCTTTAGCACAATATAACACAGATAGATATTCAGTGTCTTAATCACATACATATTTTCTCAATCATAAGAAACATCAGGAATTAAAGCTTTTATGAATAAATGATATAAATAAACAAACAGAGACTGAAAAGTAATGAAATAAGCAGCAATGGAAAATGAGTAAACTTACTTTTGGCATAAATAATTTTCACAATCAGTTTATCAATCAAAAGTTAAACTGTTTTTAATAATAATAAGACATCTGCTTAGTGATGCAAAAGATTTCAATATAACAACTCTAAACAACAATCCTCCAAAATGTGAAATTCTTCTTAAGACAGGTAAAAATATATATGTAACATTCCAGAAAAGCAGAATGATGCTGCCAAAGACAGTAGTGAAGGAATATAGGCTAAGAAAAAATTGTTAATCATGATAAGCCAACTCATTCAGCTAAAATTTTAATAATGTATCACTAGATATGATAATTAGTTATCTGAAATGAATACACCACAAAGCTTCAGTCAACATTATGAGCAATGTAGAGATATGATGTGACTGCAGTCTGATGAAATTAATAAGACACAAGTAAACCAACTAGTGGTGCAGGGAAAACTTCCCTGCCCTATATACATTTTTCAAAATCCTTTCCCCATGAAAATATTTGCTGATTTTTATAGCTTTGTGAATAAGTTGCAGTATGAGTGGTATTCACTAGTAAATAAGCTACTTAGATTTTGTTAAGAGAGTCAATGAGAACTTACAAAGTCAGGTTATTGTAGCCAACATTGCGTAATGTAAATGCTCTTGCTAACAGTCGGATGTGGTTGAACTCAATCCCTGTGTCAGCTTCAAACTTTAGAAGTTTCTGAAAACAATTATCAAAGAAAACCAAATATTTTATATTAATAAAAAATAAAATCAACCCCCATAAAAACAAATAACATAAACAGAAATGACAACAATAAACAACATGTATTCTATCACCTACTGCACACATGGCACTTTTAAAGTTAAAATCCTATGAAAAAAAACTGACAGACCAACCAACCTAAGATGATGCAAAAATAACCAAAACTGGTAAACCAGAATAAAGACCTTGTCATTAAAACATTGCAGAAATCTTCTCTCCTCTGAAATACTGACTGACCAGCTACAATATTAACTCAGATTTTTTAGGAGGAAATGGGAATCACCTGCAGGGCAGGGCTAGACTCCACCCAGTGTCGATCACCCTCAGGTTCATCTTCCTGTAGTGGATGCAGAGGGAGCTGAGTCCAGATCTGGACCAGATCAGGGTCATCATATAAGGTTTTGGCAAATATCTTGTCAACCAACTCTATTCCACCATCCAAAAACAAGGCACCTTTAACAATAATGGAAACAATTTTAGCAATCATTTTCTCCCTCTGCCCACCATAGTTTGACTAACTGTTATCATACAAAATGTCAACTCTTTAAGTACAAAAAAGAAAGAAAACAAACAAAGTTCAAAATGGCAGCCTTGTTTGCCATAATACATAAGAATGACATGATCTACAGTTGTAAATCTGAATAAAACAGGTAAAGTTTCTATGAAACTGCATACATTTCTATGATAATTTCACAAATTAACAGCAAAAGTCATCTCCCAACCTATGGATTTTTTCACCTCATCCAAGAAAATGCTTCTAGATTTTGTTCCATTTTGGATTTGGATTTGCTACATTCATTTATCGATGACTACTTTTATAAATGCTGTTTCCTCTGTTCAAAATAAAAAACTTAAAACTGTAGAGCAATATAACTTGATGTGATTTCATTATTTATTTCTCATATGCTATTTGCATAAAATACAAACATACATATTATGTCTCTGTAAAGATCTGTTAAATGGCAAACATACCCATCAATGCTTCAAAACAATTAGCCATAGCATGTTTCAGATCAGATTCGTAGCAGAGGTCAGGACCATGAGCATACAACATGAAATCCTGCAAATGGAGCTTCTAAAAAAAACAAACAGAACCATTAAATTTATAGGCAGCTATGAACACTGAAATTAATAAAGTTTTTGATGTATACAGTATTAAAAGTCTCTATAAACTTAATCTTACTTACATTCTTTACAGAATGGCATGCTATCGATATATGTGTATTATTTATTTAGCTTTTTTCAGTTTAAGTTTTCTCTTTTTTTTCCTTTTAAACATTTTATTTTTACAATGCTTAATGTTCCAAGGATTTTAAAAGTCTTTAAAACTGATAAGGAAGAATACAGAACTTAATGATATGTACCTGTTGTGGTGAGTGAACAGTTAATAAAAACACAATATAAAGAGTTTTCAGAAGTAAATGGACACACTGACATGTAATTCAATCCATCCACTCAATCCAAAAGCTAATTTTTTTTCTGCAAAAAGTAAAAACAAATCCACTTAAGTACTAACGATAATAAGGTGTCTATTTTACTAAGGTTAATATATAGAAAGAAAGTGGTTCCTTTAAAAAGTAAGGTTTCTGTTTATTTCTAACAAATTCTTTTGTTGTTTTCAAAAATTATGTAGCTCTTAAAATAAAGCAAGAGATTATTGGTTCTTCTCATGTTCTTCTCTCACCTTGGCCAGAACAGCTAGATGCTGGTTTTGAACAATTGCTGCTCGATATGTGGTCAGACCACCTTCTTCAAGTCCAGGAAACATGAAGAAGAGATGTACACTGTGGAAAATGACAACACAGAATTGTAAATAATGTACTAATCGGGAAAAAAGATACAATAGATAATCCAGAGAAAACCAATCACACTAGAATAGATAAACCAAACAAACAGCAGGTAATACACTATTCAGTTCCATTTCCCCCTTTTCATATCTAGAGTACATGAAACAGATAACTTGGAAAAGAGGGGGGGGGAGAGCAACCCATCAGTTAAATGTTCATTTTTAATTTGGTCTGACATAAACTTCAAGAAGAATTTCCCTGATCCTCCTCTATATCCAGCCACCAGAATGGCTGAGGTGTTGATTTCATGTTGTGTTTCCTGTGCACCACACACCAGCTGGTGCATGCAGATGTCCAAAGTGCATCAGCATAACTATTACAGATGAAAACAAATAGAAAAACTAGTGTAAATGAAGCCCATTAAGAAATTTAAGTTTTATATACATTAATGCCAAACAAACCACAGCAAGCATATTTAAAAATATATTTCTAGTAGGTCAAAACAAGATGAAAGAAAAACTATATTTTAAAAAGGTCAAAAAACAGTGATTGATAACTGATACAAAAAACAAAACAAAAAAGCAATATTTAGTACAAAAAACTGACATTTCATTACAAATCATAGTATCAGTGTCAGTGTATGCTGTACAACAGCTCATAGGATAATTTCTATCAAGTGTGTGAAGAGCAAACAAAAAAAATTAAAAGTAACAAAGAAATTTCTTAAGCAAAATAAACAAGAATATTAGAAATATTTTATAAAAAGAATAAATTTATAATAAGTACCAAAGATTTGAGATTTTGTAAAACTCTTTTAAAATGTGGCATTTTAAAGTTTTTTTTTAAAAAAAACAATGAACAAAAATATTGCTAGAAAGAATTCTTGGTTTATACATCAGGCACCTCAAACACGATACCCTACAATAGGTGTTCAAGATGTCCACTATCGACATCCACATCAGAACACTCCAAAGGAAAAAAAAAAAACTGGATAGATTGATTTTGATCCACCTCCCAGTAAAGCAGTAAAGTGTTCAACCAAAAATCCCTATACATTTTTGCCACACTGAAAATAGGTGATGTCGGAGGTATGCTGCTTCGTTGCACAGTATCATCATCCATGAGCTGCTGAATAAACATGTTGTAACACTGAGAAATAAAATGCTTTTGTATGGTAGCATATGAAATTGTGTATACATTATTTTTTTGGACACCTGCATATAGAGAAATTTATACTTACCTGGACATGAACTCTACTACAGCATCCCCTAAAAATTCCATTCTTTCATTATGGGGTATCTCAGAAGATGTCTCTTCTTTGTGACCCATCCGAGACATGATGTCAATCAAGATGTTAATTCCTACAGAAAATAGATTTACCACATTAACTAATTATGATATATAATAAATTCATTCATAGTCAGTAATCCACAGTTAAGTTATATTTCTTATACAAATATGCTTTGTTTAATTAAATGTCAGTCTTGTCTGGCTGCTTACATCAGCAAAACCATTTGATGTTTGAGGGAATGCTATAGTGTACATTTGTTGGGCGGGGAACACTTGGTCCCTTTTGACCACGTTGTGTTTAATTCTGGGCACAAGTTTTGGCCAGAGGATGTGAACGTACTAGCCAAGTCTTCTACTAATTTCAAATTATTGATTCTTTTATAAATTAAAACTGCTTTCAAATGAACAAAGCAAATCAGTTTCATTAATCCATTTGAAACAATTTTTTTTGTGCTTGTAATTTGCATTTTTCACCTCCTACATATACACGGCATCTGCTTGTCACAACTGTAGAGGTTTAGGTTGTATTTTCAGCTGGAAGTTTATCTTTTGATAATGAACACCAGTCTCAATGTCCAGGATTCTTTATTTCAATTATTTAACTTTGTTCTCTGGCATTATTGTATTTTTGCTCACTTTACATTTTGTGCTACTAAGTTTTCTGTTTCTATTATCTCCAGACTGCTCACCTCTCTTTCTAGTATGTACATAGTGAATTTTCCTGTCTCCATACTCTACTTGCCTCGAGCCGCAGTTTGTCAGCGAGTTCCGAGCATGGTCTGGGTTTGTTCCGTAATTGACTCGGTAAGAGGTGTGTGTCAAAGCTAGCTGGAAAGAGGATTAATACACCCAACTAATAAAAGAAAAACATGCTTGAGAGAATAAATAATGGCTTATCACAGCCAACAAAATAGATGCTTATTATTTGCATTGTCACTACTCTTGGACAGAACATATGCTCTTTAGGGAATCTAATCTTAAAACGTGTTATTTATTCAAAGTTTGTTAATTTATATAATGATAATTCCACAAGTTCAAAAAAATTTTTAAAGACTGCTTTCCCATCCACCCACATAAACACAGGTCTTACTTAGATACAACAACTCAAATAAAAGAATTCTATATTTTACAATTTTATTTTATTGAAAATATTTTGTAAGAGGTCAAGATAATTAAAATTTATTGCAGTCTCATATCAGTCTCACCTGCAGCAAACTTCTGTCTTTGAAGGAGTAGTTCAGATATCCTTCCAAGATAGACAATGATTTATGAAACCTCAGGTGGCACAGTAAGACAGGAAGCAGCATGGAATGCTGAGAAAGAGAGAGAGAGAACACCAGGTTGTCTTTTTACAATAAATAAAGTCCTGTTAGCGTTCAACACAGTATACTTAGCAAAATGAAAATGTGACTTACAATCACAAAGTTTGTTAACCACAATTTCAGGATTTTTATATTTTATAAACATTAAATTCAGAGATACAAAATAAACTACTGTAGTTGATCAAAATGCTTAAAAATTATAAAATTGGAGCTGCAAATAATTTTGACCATTTTAGTAGATATGTGCTTTATTCAATGATGAGAATAACTAATCTAAACAATAATAGTTTGAATCATTCACTAGAAGTCAGACTGTAATTAGTCTGTAAATGTTCACTAAAGTTTACTGTATTAGATATAAAATGTCTTGAAAAGAAATCAACATTTGTTTGAATAGTCAAAGACTTGAATAATTATGATTATGAAGAATGCCCCAAACAGTTAAAAACTACCTTGGTTTGGTGTAGGGGTGACTTGACAGAAGTTTACTAAACCTTGTCGGGGATAAAGACAGGTCAGCATCTCCTAGTTGTTTTGTTTTTACTTTAGTTGACAACACTTAAGCTACAAGAGGTCATCAGATAAAACTTTTACCAATATCAAAATTGATTAAATATCAGGAAGTATTTTCTTAGCCAACACAGAAACAGATTCATGGGATGTTTTAATTTTCAGAGGTGGGGGAAGGACTAAAAGATTCTTAAATTGTTTAATACTATCAATTACTATTAGCTACACCTGTTGGTAATTTAACTCATTAACAATTTTCATCACTAAAAGATATTTTCTGATGTTTGACCATGATGACTTTAGCTAATTTGTAATTATGACCCCTAGTGTAAAGAAATTGTCTCCACAAGATGTCTACAGCAACACAGTTTATTTTAAACTTATAAATTATTCTTTTTTCATCTGGGGACAAATAACAAAACTAATTGAATGTTAAAATATGTATACCATTTGTGGTAAATAAATCAGTGATATCTTTACAATGTAAAGATTGCAAACTGTTAACCAACCACCCACCAACAAAATTGTACAAACCTGGCAAATGTCAGATTTTATCCCAGTTCTAATGAAGCCTTCACTGCTGATTTCCACAGTAACCTCTCTTTTCATTGTGCTAAAGAGAAAGCATAATTAAAAAGTTATACACACATATCTTGATGCAGCATTGTCTAGAATATCTTTATTTTCTATGGGAAAACTTCAAGGTATGTTATGGAACACTGTAGATCATAAAAATGGCTGGCAGCTCATTATGCCTTTACACAGCATAAGGTTCAGGTTAAACTTTCATCAAGTTCTCACAGGCTCACTTGCTTGACATTAGTTTTTAGAGGGGAAGAAAGAACAATGGTAATAGTCATTGCAGTTTATACTAGAAACATAGTTTGTACTAAGGTCAGAATAAAGAGTAACCTGTAAAAAGATAAAAGTGCTATAATGAAAGAAAATCTAAGAATGAGCAAAGTCAACACAGCAGATGGTTTGTTCCCCCAGTGTCTGAGCATAATGCATATAGTGTTGAAAAGTTTACCCCCCACCCTTGTCAAAAGTGTAATTTATAACTTAGTTATTATAAAAAAAACACCCACAAAGCCACCATGGTTTGTATAAAATCCCTAGTTTGAGCAATTATCTTTCTTAATTATTTTCAAATCTTTTTGTCTCCCACAACAGGATGTTTTGGAGTATGTAAACAATTTTTTTTTAAAAGTAGCAGATAAATCTCTATTCTGATCTTGTTTGCCATATTGTTGAAGTGTACTATAAGAAAACCATTATCAAACTGATATCAAATAAAAAAAGTATTATTAAGAAACAAAAGATAAATGAAACCTAAAATATTTGGTGACTTTTACATAAATGCATTTTTATCTTACTACTGGAAATGGGTGGGTTAGTAGTCCAGTGGCAAGACTACTGTACTGCTAAGGTTAAGGACCCAAGCTCAGGTCCCCTACAAGTAACTCAGTTTGATAAACCTTCCTACCACAGCTTCTCTCTCTTCTGCAACTGACCAGTGGCCATGTATTTCCTTCAGGCACTCTAGTTTTCCCCACATAAGATGGAAGTGCTGGACCCTTACGTAGTGCAGGATTGGCAATGCTTCCTAGCAGACTACTACAGATCTACTCTCTTTCATTGGGATTGCATCGTCTATCTTATAGACGTTGGTGTATGCCAGTGACAATAACTACTACTACTAGCATACATCGGAGCTGAGCTGACAACAAACATCTCTGTACCTTTTGAGTCTCAACTGCTGTAAGAACTCCTCCTTCATCTGGAGCTTGTGTTTATCAGCATATGTTACTTTTGGTTTGCTGGTCAACAGATGCTTGTACTTAACATACTGCTTCCATGCTTTCTGGTAACTACAATTAGTAAAAGTCGATAAAAAGAAAGAAAGAAAGAAATGAGAATAAATAGTTTTAAAAAACATTCTTTGTGTTGCATCACCAATACAGAAATTTACAATAATTAAGTTAAGGGAAAAAGTTGGTGGCATTTTTAGAGCAGAAAAAAATATGCCCATGGGCTTATTTAAGAAAATTTAAATATCCGAAAAATAGCAATATTTAAACTGTCTAAAACAGGTTATTAAAAAATATATATATATATATATATTTTATGACTATGATGATGAATAACTAAAATTATATTTATCAGTTTTGAATTTGCAACAAAGCAAGATTTGAAGATAGAAAAACAAATTAGTTTTAGAAACTTTCTAAAAAAAAAATCCTCAGGTATGCTTTGCTACAATAGATTTTAAATGCATCTTACTATATAATAATAATAAATTTTTTGAAAATCCCCTAATTAAACAAGGTTTTAAAATTTGTAAAAGAAAAATTGCTAAAATCTTTGGTGCTTAATTACAATCTCTGAAGGCATCGATTTGTACTGTAATAAGAAAGGTTGAAGGTTCTGAAAAAGAAATGTCTGAAATCTTTAAAACAAAATTAAACAAAGAGGTTTGTGAAACAGAATGCGATGTGGAAACCTTTTGCACACTGTAAGACAGACCATCACAAGCACACAGCCAAACAAATACAAATTAAAAAAACATTACTATGAAATGTTTTCTTTTTTATTTTAGGAGGTAATTGAGTTAAGAAAAATGCACTAATTTTTTTTTAAAATCTGATAAAACACAAGTTAATTTTTATAAAAAATGGGTAATGATTATCACTGTCAACAAAATAAATACATTACATGCTCAACATACTAAAAAAAAACAAACAAATTAATGTGTTAATAATATAATTTGATGGTAAATTGTTACACCTACTTAGGATCTCCGGCATAACTCAGCTGTGCTGGTCGGATTCCAAAATGGATGATGAGCGGGTAGGTTATGACATCAGATTTTAGTTGCTGCCGGTCCAGCTGATCAACCCTGAGAGAACTTGGTTTCTGAAAAAAAAGTTTTCATTTGTTTTTAATCTTTAAATTCTCAAGTAAAATGCACACTAATGTCATATAAGTGAATAGTCAGTCACAAACATTTCTAATGAACAAGGCAAGTTCTTAATCCCACTCCCTCCTGACTATCCCTCAAGAAAGTGTATTTACTGAAAAATACACTGTAGTTTAAAGGTCATTAGGGATGATGGGTATTATGGTATATGACAATAATTTTCTGATACACAATCAGTGGCGCAGCCAGGATATATTTTCAGGTGGGGAGGTCCCAACCAACCGACAGAGATGTTTATTCAAAGTCCAGACTAGGACCAAAGAAGTACGTACATAGATTTCTAGATTCTTAAGAAATAAACTAGAGTACGCAAAGTAAACTAGAGTATGCAAAGATTTATTTTACAACTGATTTACTACACAAATAATTACAAAACAAAATTCAGTCTGCACTTTTTTCTTAGACAACTCATCGATAATAAGTTCTGTATCAATTGTAATGTCACAGTTGATCGTCAAATGAGCCAATCCAATCAAATGGCCTTGTTCCATAGTGCTCCGTAGAGAGGTGAGCAGCTGCTGAAGTGTTGAAAACGAATGTTCACTTGTTGCTGTAGTGAGTGGCAATGTTGCAAATAAGCACAGCAGTGTGTGAATGTTCAGAAAAGAGAAGGAATCACAGACACACAGTGTCTCCATGACATTTTCTGGCAGATCAGTCTTCAAAACACTGGCCCACTTTGATGTCCATCTCTCATACTCTCCTTTCAAGACTGGCATAGAGGTGTCAATGTCACAGCTGTAAAGGTCAAATACCGCTTGGAGAGCAGTGAAGTTGTCCGAACTAAGGAAAGCAAGGATCAAATGTTGCATCTTTAAACAGTGTCATTCCATAGGATCAAATTGCACCTCCATCTGGTGAATCATGTTCTCCAAGTATGGAAGGTAGATGGTTCTTCTGTAGAATTCCTCTGGACTAGAAGCTTTGTGATTTTCTCGATGAACTTGGCACCCAGTGCGTCCCGGAAGTTTGATATTGACATCCAGTTGATCAGCTGTGGTCATAACTGAATCAGTAAAAATAGAATGGAATTCTGCTTCTGCATTTTCTCTTTTGTTTCTCAAAACATTCAAAACCTCGTCCACCACTGACATGCACTTTAAAAGATCAATATCTGAAGTTGCGGAGCCTTAGACAATGGCAAAAACAAGACTGCCATTTCGTTCATGACATGAATGGCAATGATAAATTCTGTTACATATTGCTCACAGCAATGACATAGAATTTCCACCCCAATCACCACCCTGCTGAGAAATATCCTCCAAAGCTTGAACAACAGGCTCCAGCAATTCTGTGAAATGTACGATTGATGTATGACCTTCGACCCAATGGGTTTGGCAAACCTTTTTGATTCCTTTCCTGGAATGGAGATGCGCTTGCAATACTGTTATTCGTTTTGCTGAAATGTGAAAAAAAAGTGGCTATCTCCTTCACTTGGCCATGACAGTTGCAAATTGACGCGAGTTCAAAACATGACTGTTGCAATGCACATAAGGTGCTGCAGGAGTTACCTTCTTCACCTCTGCTTGTACACCTTTCCATTAGCCACTCATGGTGTCTGCACCATCATACCCCTGACCACGGATAAGACCGATATCCAGACCAACTTGGCTCAACATATTTAAAGCTGTAGTGGTGATACCCTTGGCAGTCAAGTCTCTACTAACATCACAAAATCCTAGAAATCTTTCATAGACTTTGTTCTCCTTGATATATCTCACAGAGATAGAACACTGCTGCCTCGTTGCCATATCTGTTGTGTCATCCAAAGGCAGACTGAAGAATTTTGCAGTTCTTATTTCTTCAACAAGTGCTTGCACAATGATAGTACCACACACATTGATGATTTTGTTCTGTGTCTGCCAACTGAGATAGGTTGCATTCACGTTTGCAGTGTCAATGTGGCGTTTAAGTGCATCATCACCAGCATCAATCCTGAATCTTAGTAATGCTCTGAAAATCCCGTCATTGTGCTGAGGCATCTCCATTTTGAGTGGTCCATGATCTCTGTGCCCCCTTAATGCAAGTTCCTGTTGTCCACAAAATATGACTGTTTTTATTACTGGTCGAATTTTGCTCCCGTTTTCTTCAACTTGAAGCTGACGTGACGAATCCAACAATCTGATAATATCTTTCTCTTTCGCCGTATACCTCACCAAGAAGTCATCAGCTTGCTTACGACTCGCAATGTAATAGTCCTGTCCCACATGCTTCTCAAAGTCTTTTCGGGCATCTTTGTATCGACACAGTGGTTCTGTTACAAATTTTCGAAGCTTTTGGTTTCTAACATTCTCCAGAACAAATAATGCACATATTTGCAGTAGACACCATGCTGACTTGGGCTATACATGAGAAAATCCCAGGTGTTTAGCCAATGGCATTGAAAAGATCAGTTATGCCAACACTGCACAACACTTGGAAATTTTTAGTCTTCAGAAGGCATCCATGGACTTTTCAGTAACTTATATCGTTTTTCATCAGTGACAGTTGAACCTATATATGCTCCTATATCATTTGGCAAAGGTTGAAGAGAATCGGTTGGTAGAAGTGGTTCAGACGCATCAGGAAGTTCACATAGCACTTCTACTGATCCACCAGATGTTGTCTTCATCATAGCTCTATCACCCTCCGGTCTCTTTACAAAATAGGACTCAGTGCCAAATTGAGGAGAACTTGATGGTTTGTCTCGTTTGTTAGACATGGCTGACAACAAATTGATCGGTAAAACAACGTGGCTAGGTCAAACAAACATGCACAGCACACCAGTGTAGAGGACTGTATGTTGCATAAGACACCGCCAACACAACACACCGGTGACTGCTTTGAAATCAATACACCATGAGGTATGACTTAAGGCCTATTCACCCTGCCATGTTCAACACGGCACTGTGAATTTTGTGCAGTTTACTGCACAAAATGCCAGTCAAAAAATTGTCAGAAATTTTTTTTGTGGGGGGCCCAGGCCCCCATGGGCCCCCTGCTAGCTGCGTCACTGTACACAATGTGATATGGTAGAGTGCTATTAAAAATCTTCAATAACCTAGTTCCAATATTCTTGGCCAAGTCAACTGGCTGCTCCATTTGATATTTTCATGTTAATTAAGTGGGAAATATTTACAATATGACGACAACTAACTCACAGGTAGTGTTAAATCTGACACGATTTTCTTTCATTTCTTGTGACTTAGCATTTCCATATTTTAGTCTTAGCTTTGTTGTTGTGTAGTACACGGTCTCAACAATGGAGATAACCTCTCTACATAGGAGAGTCCTGCTAAGGAAGTATAGTGCAATGGTTATCCACTGAGAGCATTAGGGAAATCCCTACTAGAACTCTTCATTTTAGGATGTGGAAAGAAACCAGGTGGCCAGCTGATAAAGAAGCATAAAAAGAAACCATGTCAGAGAAGTACACCAAGCTGAGTTGACCCCAACTGAGAATTGAACCTGGGCCCTCAGCCTTGGTAATCCAGTAGGCTAGCCATATTTGGTAACTGGCCACGCACAATGTCATTTTTAATTACAAATTCTACCTTTTTGTTTGCCAGTTTTTTTTTAAGCATGCAGTCACATGCTTAAGATTTGTTAAATCATAAAATGAATAAAATTAAACTTCTAATTTTTCTAAATAAAATCATGCAACATTTAATTGGTTTGTTATTTTCACTTGTCTAATACCTTTACTTTTTTTTACAGACATTTACACAGATTGTGGAAAACTTCTAAGATTTCCTGAAAACCAATATAGCATAGACATGTCACAGTACACACATTGCCAACACACACACACGCATGCACAATAAATTGATATGCAAAACACCTTAACCATCAAATACATTTTTACTTTCATACCCTCTCTTAAATACAAGAAACAATTTCACATAGTTGATCCTCAATGTGTTGATTAAAAAAAATCTCAACATTTCTTGGGCCATCATAACAAAAGATCCCATAAAATGTGTTTCCATGCCTACTAGAAAGTCAGTGCCTTTACTGCCATTCTCCACAAAATTACTCAGAAAATATTTTAGAAGCAATACACTCCTGCACAGCTATGAAAACCACCCCAACAAAAACAAAAGGACAGACAGACAACAAAATATCAATAATTCAGCAAGTTCGAGAGTGAGGTTCAGATCAGAGTATCCCAGGTAAACTAAAACAATTTACTGTCACTCTAAAGCAAAAGTTCAAGTAAAATTATTTGTTTGGTATTAAAAAAAGGAAACAGAGCTTGGTTATAGATATATGTTACGGTATTCATTAGAAATTTTGATTAACAGAAAAAAATACATCATGTGTCAATTGAGTCACTATACCAAGCATGAAACTGAGCTACATCTAAATGCCAATAGTATATAAAACTAGCTACTATCAAAAGCTGATAAAAAACAAGGAAAATAGAGTTGTTCAGTTTACAGTAGAAAAGGTTGTGCCATGATTTCATAGTAAAATGCTGTGTAAATAATGCAGTTTATAAAAGAGCTCATATCTTCAAAATCTAACTTTGAGTCATTGTTTAAATTTTAAATGATTTATATAATTTTTTTTTATCTATTAGTCAAATTAGTTATTTTTCTGTTTTCTTTCCCTCATTCATAGATAATCTGATTTGGATATAAGACTAAGCTAGATCAACTATGGCCAAACTTTCAACAAGTCAGAACAATATGTCAAAATCGTCATAACACTCACATTGCATTCTTGTCTATGGCACTTCCAGGCTCATGAATTTGATGAGCTGTTTGTGCATATTATTGAACTACTTTGTGGGATGATCATCCAGATAAATAAGGTATTAAAATAGCTTTTCAACATGTTTGTAATCATGGAGAGATATTTGAAACAAGCTGCGAATGTTATTATTGGTTCTGGAACTAAAAGCTCAATGTCTACTTTTAGTCACTACATGACACCAGCGATCATCATGTGATCTCATGTCATTTGTGCTGTGTTGAATTGCCTACTTTAAAAAGTCAAATGTGTCAGTTTTATCTATCTTAATACTTTTATTTGATTTTAAGATATTACAGCACACTCAAATTCAGAAATTAAACTCAAAATTTGATTTTGGATAGCATGAAGTCATATTCATCTCAGTTTCAAGTTGTTTGGCATTTGGGGTTCAGAACTAGGCCAACACAAAGGTCAAAACACTCAGCTATTCTCTGACTGGATATATGGTACACACATCTTCAGAAAACCACCATGGTGAATACTGTACACCAGCAAAAGAAAGATAGGGAGAAATATAAAAACAGTGATCATTAGTTGAGATTTGTTTGGCCGTTAGTCTCAGCTGTACAGTACCAAGTCCATGACACATGGCATGTTCGGTTAGCACATTCCTCTAACTTATCTTCAATTTAATCCACTTTGCAGCCACAATTTACCATCTTGGTTTCTTTTGTAGTCCATAATGTATCCTTAGCTTTATACTAGCCCCTAACACATTTTTCACTGACACTATATTTCCTGTGTGGCCATATTACCACCATTTTCTTCAGTAAACTTAACTTCCAACTTAAGAATTTCCATGTACAACATGTGTGACTTTAAGGAGGCATACTGAGATGAAATAAAAGATTTGTTGGGGGTTTATACATATAATTAAAATTGTAAAAGATAGACTATAATTGGTGAGTGCACGCTTGTTATTAAATAATTTTGCATGCTTCAGTGAGCACATTAAGGGTGAATTGCTCACCCAATTGGCAAACATTTTGGGCAGTAATTTCTGTAGTTTGTTTTAAATTAACAATTTTACAATTTCAGAAAATAACACTTTGTAATTTAAAATTTTTTTCATTAAAGAAATTTCAATGGCTTTATTCACAGAAAAGTCAAAACCTGGGCTTGTGAGGTAAAAAGTATTGACTTATATGCAAAAAAAATACAGTATTTGATTTTTCAGTAAAATTTGTATAAAGTACATGCTAACAACAAACTTTCATAAAAATTATCTCCCTGTACATCAGCCATAATATCAAGATCAACTAATGCCATGTTTTCATCTTCAAAAATAAAAAAACAAACTCATAACACTTATCTATTAAAACATTTTTTAAAATTAACTGAGGATCAACATTTACCACTTTCTTGTCTTCATTTATTGTAGAGTACTTCCTGACATAATTTCCTTCACACACACACCCCCAAAATGTGTTGTGTGTGTACAACAACCACAGGTGATAATTATTAATTTCTAAAAATCTCAGCATAATATGCTTTGCAGGAATTATTTCTAAAGCTAACCAAACACTGCATAGGCGACACAATTGCTGGTATGCTTTATTTATGAGTTCTCAAAGTCTACCTTAGCCAACTTTATCTTACCATCCCAGGATAAGTAACAATCATACCACGCACTTCATCCACCAGGTTCTGCCATTCGTTGTTGTCAAACTTAAGCAGCTGAGCCAGTTCGGTCTCTTCCAGTAATGGCTTTGAACTTTGCAGCAAGTAACTTAGTACTTCGTTCATTGAGAGAATCTCTTTACCATTATCTGAAATAAACCAGATGGTAATGTACTGTTAACTGGAATAAAATCGTTAGAATACAATATAAAATTGGCTTCATTGAACAGTTTTTAGTCATTCTAAATTCACATCCCAAGTCAATTATGTAAAGTTTGAGGAGATGATGATAGTTTCAGAGGTGTCTACCCATTTCACCTTTTCAGTAATGTTTAGTTTTATGCTTTAATCAACATAACAAAAGATACTGTCATTTCCACTATGTGCAATACAGATACCACATCTATGTAATTTACAAAGAACAAATGTTTCCTTTCTTCAGGTTAATGAGTGCCTGAATTAATGCTTCTTCATGATGCTTGACTTCCAAGACAAACTGTATCTTGACTGTTCCATTTACTCTGAAGCTTTATTATTAAATATATTTATTCATTCATATGAGCAAATACAAAGATGGCAATTAATTTCTTTGTATGTAGACCTCATGTAGTTACACTGGTTCATCATGGCTAGAATCCACGACAGCAAAACCAATAGGCAAAACACTGACCCCAATCTTACTTTTAACCAGCCCTAAGAGGATGCCAATGTTGGTGAGCATAAAACAGAACAATATTTTAAACTGGAGCTGATACTGAAACTGAAAAACAAAAAATCTTCCTTGCAAAAACTAAATTATTTTTTCTTCATAAATGTTAAAAGAAAAAAAAGAAAATACTTTGGACTCTGCAATATTAATTGTGTAGAATCAAAGCAACTTTTGTACATTAAAGCACAAAATGAAGGGCAGCAGGTCTGTAGTTTAGTTTTAGTTTGTTTTCAGCCACTACTATAACCAATTATTTGCCTGATAAAGGCTGTCTGCAAACCTAAACAAAGAGAGTTTGCCCCCATGTGTGGACTAGTGTGGGTATTCTGAGGTTATCATCAATTTATAGGTCATGGGGCACATAAATATTCCCTACACCATCTAGTCACATAAGAAATTTTATTTTTGGAGTTTCTTGTCACTCACCTGGAAGCTCTCGAGCAAATCTTGGCATCAGGTGGAACCGGTTACAGCCTTCATCCATCCCACGGCCTTTCCAGTCCAGGTCCACCAGTTCCAAAATCTCGTTAAACAGCAGGTAACTGACCATGTCCAGTGACCGCACTGTGAAGTTCTGAAAGGGTGGCAGACCACATTTTAAGAAATTTATATCAAAAAATCAAACTGAAAAGTGTGGAAATGCAATTACCAGGTCATAAGATAGATTCAAAATGAAAAAAAAAAGCTAGACACTAGGATTGCTGTGCTGCAGAGAGGGCATGTCAGGCTGTTGCAGTTCAGACAGCCACTAAAAATCACGTGATATCAAACAATTGATAATATCAGAGACAGCAGAAAATACTGAGATCTGAGAAACATTCCATCCTTGAGTGGTAATGTTACAGCAATTAGGAATATGGCAATCTTGCACATTGCTAGAGTTGTTGTGAAAGAGCTGTTGACACAGGAACAAGCTGCATCATCCGAGACATTTCCCATAAAATGGTCCCAGAGTGGAGTCACCTAGTTCAGGGATTACTTGAACTCCAATATTTACCATCAATGCTAATAGTTATCCAACATTACAATGTAATCACTAACCTTAAAGTGATCTGGTCAAATAACTTGTATGCAAATCATTGTCTTCACATCAAACAAGTCAAAAATTTTTTCTTGTACGATAAATGCTTCTGAAATTCTGGTAGTCAAGACACTTTGTATTAAGTTTATACAAGTGTACAGCAGAGTAACTTCCACTAGTGCTTCTTTCATCTACAATCGATTTATAATTATTTGACTTGCCTTAGATTACAACTCTCATATTTCTTGGATAGCTTTTCACGTAAGATTATTTGTAAATAGTTAATCTCTATCAAAGTCCTGAATTCTTTATAAAACAAACTAAAGTTTCTACATCTTGTCTGGTGAGTACTATTTGCCTTTTCTTTTTTAAAAAAAAAATAATGATCTAATATTGAAATACTGTTTACCTCAGGCATTTTCTCCTCAAAGAAGTGAATTGTGTATTCTATGTTGAACCTGATGACTTTACAAACTGGAACCTAAGAAATAAGAAATTGTTCATTAAAAAATACTTTTTTCTTTTTTTTTTATTACTATTATTATTGTATAAATATCAAGTTATTTCTAAGCATGAATCATAAATCTCTCAGTTAAAAAGGGTCTTTTTTCAAATGTTCTAAAGAACTCTAAATGAGCAAATGAGTAAAATTTGACATTATTTAATATAACTACATAGTATTCAACCATTATGTTAAGATTAACTTATTTTTTACATCACATGTTTATATCAAAGCTTCAGAAGATAAAAAATGTGTTTATATTAGAAATTTAAAACTCTTTTAATATAAATATGATATTTAATAGATTATGCAATATCTTTACAAATGAGACTCATTTTATTTATTTATTTATTCTTAAATCCTGATTGGAATTTGAAATTGCCTTTTCAATACTATAACAACAACATTAATAATAATAATAATAATAATAATAAATCTTTGAAAAAATAATAAAAACAATTGTATAATTCTTGGGAATTTTTTAAAATCCTATATTTGTCCATGCCATGACTTTACTTTAGTACACAATAGGGAAGAAATCATTTAAAAACTTACATTTTCTAATTGATAATGTGAAAAGAGAGAGAACCCTTCAAAAATGTATTCATGATTATCGTGTTCGATAATTGTGGGGTTCTTACTCTGAAATAGAAATAATTAGTCATGGAAAATCTGTCTTGTACTCCAAACAACAAAAAAAGTGAAAAAGATCTTACAAGATTCAAAAGTAATCTTGCAATGCTCAATGAAACTGCCATATTGTATTTTAACTACTTTCATTCTATTTAATTTCTGGCACAAATGTAAGTTAATTCACCTTATTAAAAAAGAAAAAGAAAACTTAGTAAAAATATTAGTTTTAATTGGTAAAAACTTCACAACTAATGCACACTGTAAAATAAATGGGAAAAGTGATGAATTCTTGTCAGATGTTTTATTTAATGTGTAATTCTTCAGCAATATTGACAATCTAAGCTTATATCAACAAAACATGGCTACATAAACTGATGTTGTAAAACTAAGAAAAAAATTTTATACCAGGAAGTTTGTGGGAGGAGACATGGTGATTTTGTAGTGGTAAAGTCTTGTAAAGTTGTTACTCTCCAGATCACAAGCTGGTATTATCTGAAAAATTAAAATGAGATTTCAATTAAAAGATAATTTTTATTAAAAAAAAAATAATGATTATTATCATTATTATTATTATACCAAAGCATGATAAGACAAAATCTTTTAAAATCTCATAATCAGTTGTACACATAAACTCATATGAAAACATTAAATCTATCATAGTTGTAAATGTTATTTGTTTTATTCCCATGCAGTGCCATTTCAGTTATTCATTTCTTCCAATCAGCACTGTTTTATTATAAGAATATTTTTTCATCACCACCATCATCATCATTAGTATTACTATTATTTAAAAGAACATAACTTACCTTTTCTCCAGGAAAGATATTGTGTCTAATACCAGTTTTTCTTGCTTTCAGACTGCATCTACACAGTGGCCCATCATTCATCTTCAATATACAAATAAATTAAAAAACTTAATGCAAACAAACAAACCTTTGAGACTCTTTCTATAATAAAATTTCTTTTATGCAAGGCAATAATATTTGCAAGTCTATCAAAAGAAGAACTTTTCTACAACTCTTTCAAATAGCTTCATTTTGTATTTTACTTCCTTAAAGATGAAAGGTGATGAGGAAAGTTGAGATATTTCAATTTCTAGTTTTTATTCTGGTTATAATGTTAGAATATTTATAATCAACTACACGTTTTTTCATTAACATTGAATCAAAAGATAAAGTTGTCTGAACAGTTCTACAGGCTGAACAAATCAGATATCTTGGCCAACACAGAAAACAGATAAATCAATTAGAAGTGAACAGAAAGTTAACAGTATTATGTTAGTTAAAGCATCTCCCATCACTTTATTACTCGTAACAGAAATAACTAATAACCCTATGTTTCAAGGAATCTTTCCCTAATTCCACCATCAGGGCTTAATCTCGAAAATAAATGTTTTATACTGTGCAATGATGCAAACTTTCTGTAGAAATTTCTAGTTTTAGATATTATATACAGTATAAAAATAGCCTGAGCTAGTCTCTTTTTTGACCAAAATTTTAGCCCATTGTATCACTAGAGCATCTGCACAATTAGCTGTTTCTTTCTGGGATACTTATACCTTTCCAACAAGAACTAATACTGATGATGGCAATAAAGGGGGAGTGGAAGATTGGTAAAATGTAGGTTCCTTAACAGTTTAATTACTAAAACAGTGATGGGAATGTGCAAATTAACACTATACTTTCTGCAATCAGAAGTGTTTAGTACCACCAGATCAAATGATCTATAATCAACACCTAACCTCGCCAGGGTCGTTGTACCAGAGTTCCTCATGGAGTCGGTATGGATGCTTCTTCTTCCTATTCAATTCTTCCAGCCATTCATTTGTAGTCTCTTCAGAGTCTGAGTCATCTGACTCATCTGAATCCTCTGTATCTACAACCCCCCCCAAAAAAACCACAGTATAAAATAATGTACTGTATATAACAAAGCTGACAAAAAATAAAACAACATGCAAGTCTCATTAATAACTGGCTTCTAAAATACATCACAAAAAACACCAACATAATTAAAGATAATAAAATTTATTGTGAAATTTGATAAAATATATAAATACAATGATTTAAACAAACTAACATATACACATACAGATATCTGGAAAGAGTCCTAAGTGAAAGTCAAACAAAAGTCACAGAAAACAGGTAAAAATTCCAAAAAGAGGGTAAAATCCAAACCAAGATAAAAACCCAGGCAAATCTAGTGTTACATGTGCTATTTCTACTTACTAAAACAGGTATTAATTCTTGATTAGGATATGCTTCTATTTTACTTCAAGGAAATAATTATGACTTGTTTATAATTTTATAAACACAAAAGTAAAAGGATTAACCTAAACTTGTGTGTTCATTAAAACAGATTCTACTAAAACATTGATAATAATCCTTGTTATTGTTTTTTGGAAAGATCAGGCGCAAAATAATCACAATTTAGTATTCATGAATGAATAACCTTGAAGAGAATATTAAGAAATCTGCTGACAGATTTCTTCTGAAGTAATATGGTATTTAAGATAAATTTGAAACATCACATAAAGGAATTACATTACATACTGATAACTCTGACAACAGAGGTAGTGATAAAAGCTTGGAAAAGTACAACAGGCCAAATATAAACAAAGAATATTCATATTCGGAATTTAGTTAAGCTGTCTTCTCTGTGTTTACAGAACTGGAAACTTCTCATTAGAGGGCATCATCAACAAAGCAGGTAGTACTGTTCAAACAGTAGAATCATCTCTCTCAAGCTTACCACATTTTTAAAAAAATAACAATTGGAGCCAAATTGGAAAAAAATTATAACCACTATTGATTGAAAAATGAAAACTAATTTTAAAAATATGAAAAGTCTCAATCTTTTAGTTTAAATACTTTTATAATATAGGTAATATTTCTTGCTACTAAACAAACACATTATTATTATTATTATTTTATATACAGAAATCTCATATCTGAATCAATGTCATAATTCTTGGTTAACAAACCAAACACTAATAATTCCTTAAAATTTTTGGGTGGAGAGTAAAATAAAAATTTAAAAAACACAGGAATAAAGCAATTGAGAAATAATACAAAAACATGAAGTACTATCCATGGAAGTTGTCTGAAGAATTTGGATTCCAAAATACTTAACTCAACAGTAAATATCCACTGTACAAATCCTGGCCCAATATTGTTGTAAGCTTGCAAATAACTTACAGAATGAAAAGTGAGTTGTCATTAATCCAACACAAAGATCGATAAACCAAAACCACAAATCTATCTAATAATGAACTTGTTTTGATAGAAAGTAATAGGAACACAAATGCACACCTACCTTCGTACACCATGCAGTCATGGTGGTGGAGGTGCCGGCGCGTGGGGAACTCTCTGGCGAGCTCCTCGTACGGAGGGCGGGCCTCGACAATCTGCTTTGCTCTCTGGCAGAGATCATATTGGAACCGATCTTGGAGATCTTTCATCTTCTTTGTAGCAAGCAAACAACCAGACTACAAAGATAAAACAAAACGACTGATTCTGAAAACAGGTGAGCTTTGCTGTAAGTGAACCATTGTTGTCTGGGAAAACCCATGACCAGAGAAATGAGAAACGGACATTACGTACACACTACCAACCCCTGTCCAACCCCAGTCCTGACCCAGCTCCCACATACTTGCCTTATCTCTGATAAAGTACAGGTCTGCTGGCGAGCATCTTATCCAAGCTGGAGTCTCATTCTTCTCCATTTTCTCTTTCTTCCATTTTTCTTTCACATTCTCTGGGGATTCAGGTTTGTCATACTTTGATTTCTTCTGGAGAGTTCTGGATTAACCAACAAGTAATCATTTGTCACTAGTATTACTTAACTTTTATTATTATAGCAGTGTGGCAACTGGTTTGACTTTCAATCAGCCTGTTAAGAATATCTTCACAAATCCAATCAGAAACTTTAACTTAAGAAATGACCTCTGCAATGAGATACTATTATTATGACCTTCCTAATTAAAGACAACTCCATATAAGACTGCATTAATTGAGAATGCACCATTCTGTGTACACGTTTTCCTGGATGGTAACTAAACCAAGAGCTGTATATAGATGACATTAAAAAGTATTTTCATATCAATATAAAATAAAAATAAAATAAAATAGATTCTTTTTCATTGTTTCTTTATTTGGTTATAAAACTTTTATGGCTGGTTGACTATCACAGTTTTTATTGATATAATTATTAGTAGTAGAGAATGGCCGGTAACCAAGTGGTTACCCTACTGAACTATCAAGGTTGAAGGCATGAGTTCAATTTCTGGTTGAGGTTGACTTGGTTTAGTATACCTCCCCTCATGGCATGGTTTTTTCTCACTCTTCTTCACCAGTCAGCCACATGGATTTTCTCTCACATCTAAAAATGAAAGGTTCTAGAAGGGGATTTCCTTGCTAAAATCATAAGTGCCAGGGTCCTTGTGCAGGATAGGCAACACTTTCTAATGGATAACCACGAGTCCACGCTCCCTCACCGGGGTTGTCTACTTTGCAGAGATGTACTCTCTGTTGTTGAAATTGGTGCTCAACATAACAGCAAGAACATTATTAATAGTTTTCTTTATTCTTTTTTGCACCTCTTTTACCTGTAACAGTTTTAAAGTCAGCAGCCAGATTAAAAAAAAAACAACAAAAAACTATCTATCTACAATTTGCAAGTTTTAAATAAACCTGAAGTTCACTAACAAGAGTTTCTTTTACTGAAGTAGTATCTACAATACAGTAACAGTCAGTATGATACAGGTTATGGTGCATCAAACACCCCTTCCATCAGATTTTTTTCTGTCCCTACTCTAAAAGTTTTCTATTAGTGAAAAAAACACTAACAGTAAAATCTTAGGCAATTTGAAGCTGGTTTAGGTGGGACACCATGTGTTTGAAAATTTTGACTGCAAGGTTGTCGAATTCGGCAGGCTTAAAAGATAATATGCAAATCCATACCATAAACATCAATTAAAAGTCACTGAATTGTCAAACTATGATTTCTACATCTGATATTGATAGTCCTAATTGAAACAAATATGATCATTCAATTACAGAAAAATGACTAAAATTCCAGATGTGTTTGCTGCCAAAATGATGTCCAATAATATGACATTGTTGCATTCCTACATAATTTTAATATACAATTTGCCGTTTACAATAATAAGACTCAAATGAAACAATCTTACAATTGAATTCTCCTTTTTGGTTTTGTGTTTCCCATTAACAGCACATCAAAACATCTTCACACAATCTTATAAATACTAAGGAGAAATTTTTAGAAATTGGGATTTCCTATTGCCTTTAAGGACAATACAAACGTTACTAAAATTAGAGCCAATTGCGCAACATACATGCAGTCTAAAGAAGTGGGAATTTCCATTGCATAATTATGTTGCTAAAATTAGTCCACAATCAAGGCAGGCTTGCCAACTGGTATATTTATATACCAAAAATCAAAAATTTGGTATATTTGAAAAAAAAACTGCTATATTTTTTGTATATTTTAACTTAGGTTTCAATTTATAATATTTACATCCTTTTGCACATTGGTGTTCTTTCTTGATCTCAACCATGGCTGATAAAGCAGAACCTGGACCTTCATCAACTCCAGAGTCAGACTCTAAAGCAAGACCAACTAATACACCACAATCAACTCCTGGGACACAAAGCAAAAACCATATTTGGGCTTGGAAAAGGCATTACTGATGAATCACAAATAACTGGCTCACAACTCCCAACATGTAGACAAGTACTATGCTGTATGATGTACCATCTTCAAAAGGGTACATCAAAGAACCAAACAAAGTGGGAGTGTGCAAAAATTGTGCTTTCTCAAAGTTGTGCCATTCTATGGGAAAGCCAATATTTCCATGATCACAGAGTGCAAGACATGTGAAAAAATAATAAAGCTTGTGGATGATAATAACAAACTGAGAAGCATACCTTACCTGTTAATCATCATTCTTCACCAGGTACCCTCTCTAAATTAGAACAAGTTGAAACTAAATTTGATCAAACTTTTCAGCTGTGGCCAGCTAATGCAGAGAAAGCAGAGAAACTGATAAAAAAAATCCAGAAGACTTGCAGTTTCTGCAGTCAATGAAGACAGACTGTACTGCTACATTTGGACCCAGTGATAAGGTGTTGGCTCAAAGAATTCAGCGGAGTGAAGAACGTGCTAAAGCAGAATTAAGGAGACGTGAGGAAAATGAAGAGATATCAAGGGCATCTACTCCTTTCCAGAACTTTAGTGAAACTGAAACAGACACATGTGATATTGATGTGTGTGCTACTGCATCTGCATCTTTATCCAGCAGTTCTTCAGCATCTGCATCTCGTGGTGCTACTGCACCTTCCTCCAGTAGTAATACGACGCTTGCATCCACAAGTGCCACAAGAAGTCATCACCGCACAGTTTGCACTGGAACTGAAGCATTCATTCCCCCACAACATTCTTCAGTCCACAAAAATTGTATCCATAGCTACACAAATGAACATCACCCCAACACAGCAAGCTTCTTTTACAGCCACTTTAATTAAAGAATCTGGAGGTTACGTGTCAAAAGTGGCAAAGTCATATTCTATTGCCAACAGATCAAGGAGAAAGGTTGGTGAAGGTATAGCAAGTTCCATCAAAGCTCAGTGGACTCCCCCTAAACTAGCATCTCTACATTAGGACTCTAAACTTCTTCCATCTCTTGAAACTAAGTATGTGAACCAGGAGCGACTAACAGTTGCTGTAGGAACTAAGCAGGACATCAAATTGTTAGGCGTACTATCTTATGAACCAGGAACAGATCACAAATCTGGTGACATAATTTCTCGGTTGACTGTTAATTTACTTGAGTCGTGGAATTGCAAAGAAAGCATTGTAAACATGGTCTTTGATACTACATCATCTAATACAGGACGTTTCAGCTGTATGTATTAAAATACAGGAAAGTCTTAAAAGAGCATTGTTATGGTCTAGATGCAGACACCACATTGGTGAAGTAATCCTAACACATCTTCAAAGACTTACAGATTGAAGTGTCGACATCACCAGAAATTAGTTTTCTCACGATTTTGCAAGAATTTTGACTTGCTGGCACATAGTGGTGATCAGGTACTTTCTCAATTGAATCTATCTCAATACAGTGAGGAAGTCCAAGCAATGATAAAACAATGGGTAACTGTTCTTTTAAAGCTCCTGCAATCTGAGCTGAATTTCAACTGGGATGACTATCATGAGTTTGTGGAATTGTGCTTAGTATTTCTTGGAGCTGAACAGACTGTGAAATTCAAGCAGCCTAGGGCACTACGCAAAGTTAGGTGAATGGCTAAGCTGCTGTACTCCTTAAAGATATGCTTACTTGAGTCTGAAATTCAAAAACTCCCAGCTGGAACCATCACTACAAAGCACCAATTGCTAAAGTTGAGAAACTTTGTTAACTTTGTAACTCTGGTGTATAGTTCTTGGTGGCTGGCAGCTGGTTCAGCCAGTGATGCTCCATATAACAAACTGCTTCTGTATCGACAAATACTAAAGTACAAGGATGTTAATCCAACCGTTTCAGTGCACTTTCAGCATTCACTTATCATCTGTGGTACTTGACTTCTGAAATGGTATCCACTGCTCTGTTCAGTAACAAAGTACCAACAGAACAGCGACATGCACTCGCTCTTAGTCTACTTGCCACAAAGTCAGATGGCGACTTTGTCACTCCAGAAGACCATTATGGAACTGGCTTTGGAAAGCCAAAATTTCCTTCAGACATCTCAGAATCTACAACACTTGCTGACTTAGTATCGAGGGACTCATGGTTCACAATGAACATTCTTGAGATAAATCATGAGTTCCTAGCACAGCCTGTTGAAACACTTAATGTCATCAATGACTGTGCTGAGCGGGGAGTGAAGTTAAGTTCTGATTTTCTCTCTGCATCAAGGAGTGAGGACCACTACCAAACTGTTCTTCAAGTTGTGGAAGAAGACAGATGGTCTCTTCCAAATCTGCGAAAACGCAAGGCAAAGACTGACAGCTAAATAAACAATCTGAACATTGTAAATAAGCAGAACAGAACTTTTCCACATGAATTATTTTTGCATATCTGCAGATCTGACAACATCGATGTTGTCTGTACAGTGTACCGTACATGTAAGTTGACGTAATGTTAATGTAATATAGATGAAAATTGCACAAAAATGCTGGTAAAGTGGTCATAAATCATGTTGGACTAAAAAATAGTGCCATTTATTGTTTATTTACTTCCTTTTATTGACTTAATAAATGCTATTTAAAAAAAAATGCCTATATCTGGCAAGTAGCTATGAAAAATTTTAATATTTAAAAATTGGGTCTCTGAACCTGCTGAATTCGGCAGCTTTGCAACTCAAATTTTCAAACGTCAGGAGGCCCACATAAACAAATGTGAATTTCGCTGAAATTTTGCAGGAGTTATTTTTTTACATAATGGAAAAAAATTAATCTAGGGACAAGTCAAAAACAAACACTTTTAAAAATCATGGGGCATTTGATGCACCCTAATACAGGTTGTCCCAAAAAGTTGTATAAACTTGTCTATGGCTTGGTTAGTGAACAAAGATATTGCTAGAAAGAACATTTGCTTTATTCATCAGATACCTCAAAATATGATACACTACAATAAGTGTTCAAAATGTCCACCATTGGCATCTGACAACAGAGCAACACAGCAGAACATTATCACAGGAATAGCTGTTGAAGTACCAACAATTCTGTTGGAGCTCGTGGATGGTGGATGGTGGCTGGTTTTGTGGTGTGTAGAGATCTGGAGAGTGTGGCAGGTGTTCAAATGGCTTGCAGTATCCCAACTTCATCCAAAACTTCCTGTACATTTTTGGAAAACACTGAAAACATGTAACATTGTAAGTATTCTGTTGTGTTGCAATGGTCCATCATTTGTGAGCTTCCAAATGAAACATCTTAGCATCGAGAGACAAAATACCTTTGTATGGTAGTGTACGAAAGCGTTTATACATCTTTATGGAACATCCTGTACATTAGGGATGTTCAAATAAAACTCAGCTGAAATAGCATTGCTGTAATGGTTGGTATTCCACCATGTTTAATTTGAACACCCCTAGTAGTATTGAGAATCGATTAAATATAAAGCTTAGTGATTGGTTCATTCAAGCCAACTGATAACTGATTATAAATGGTTAATATTTAAATATGTCTGAAAACAACAACAAAAACAAAACAAAAACATCAGACAATTAACCATGGTAATATACATATGAGGTTCACTGTACATTAAATTTCTTGAGCTGAATACAACTAAAAGGTTTTTGGTTTTAATCTGATTTAATTTCAAAGTTGTTTTTATTTCTATAAAATTCAAAAAATGTTGTTATGATGCTGATTATGGAAAAAAAAAACAGTATTTAGTGAAAAAAATTTACCAAGCAATTTGGAAGTGTTAAAATACTACATGCAGTCAAGTCTGTATAGTTTAATATTGTCCATAAACATCCAGAATAGTATAATAGAATTCAATGTAGTACAGACAGCTTATTGTAGTAAATAAAAGATGTAGAACACCATTAGTATAGTACATACAGTCAAGTCAGTATAGTTTAATATTGTCCACAAATATCCAGACAGCATATTATACTAGTAAATAAATGATGCGCAAAACTTAAATATTAATCTTAATAGTGATATGTAGCTCTAGTGCATTAAGATGACAAAGGTTTTATTTGGTGAATAATATTCTCTTTTAAAATCATTACTAAATAATTTGGGCTGCTTGTACAGATTTTTCATTATTATAAAAAGCATCAATCTAGTACCAGTTAGGAAAAAAATACACAAATGGACTCAAAATATTAAAAAAACAAAGAACTCTTTCCAAAATATAATCTAAAATTACTTCAATGCCTGTTTTCACTTCAAATTTAAAGATATTGAGAAAATTTTCCATCCCAAAACAACAAAAACAAAGGAAAATTTATATCCATGAAATATATAGTCTCGAATAAAATAGTACACTTGTCCTATAAAGTGTTAATAAAGTTATTTCTCACCCTTGTTCTTTTTGCTCTCGGCTACCCACACGTTTCTTCCCCACACAAACTGGACTTGGCTTCCTCTCTCTAGTGCCATCTCTCGGAGAGGGGGACCTGTTCCTGAAACATTAACTAGGTGTATGAATGTTCTGTTATCTTCTTTTTGAAGCAACATAAGATGAATGTGAAAGAGATATAACTTAATCAATTAACAGTACTCTGCTAAAAAAAACAAAATTTCAATAAAACAACAATAATCATCTTAAATTACATCTTTCTTGGTTTTCTTTTGCCTTTTGCTGAAGTCACAAGGAACATTTAAATTATTTTCCACTGTCACATTTGATATATTGATGTTTGTTTGCAAAAGCGATGTAAACATTTTTTAAAACTTTGTATCAAGTAGCATCCAAAAGCTTCAGAGAATTCAACAGATTCTACCCAGCTAGCGTAAATAATTTTTCTAATTTTAATTATATCTTGTTGACTTAAATGTTTTCATATCTCCATGCATAAAAAATTACCAACTAAAAAAACTTAAGTAAAAATAATCAGATAAAAATTATGGTGTATAGACGGAAAGAAGTTTCCTGTCTATATGCTGTTTCAGAATTTTTTTTGTAAAATACATGAGTACTTGAAGTTAAATTTTAACTTTAATACATTAAAATATTTTTAAAATGCACTAACCTTTCCAAAAAAAATGACTTGTGTTATAATGCCAGTGAAACTGTATTTGCTATCATGTTAACATCAATTAGCTAATATTCAGCAAATGTCATAATGTCATCAGATATGTGAAGTGCCACATAAAAATGTCTTTGTTTATCCACTTTATGTTGTTCATTTGTCATTGAGAATTTTTTGCAAATTTTTCTGGAGGCCTTTACCAAAGACTATTCAAAGTTCAGATGAATGTGTGTGTCCACAAAGTTACAAACAGCACCATGGATAGGCCAAGCCCGGCTGACCCTAAATTATGCTGCAGCATCAAGAGCAATGGGCACAGGGTTGCTACTTAACAGAAACTCAGACTGCATCAGTGACTGTAGGAAAATGGGCCACACCAGTGCATCCAATCACCATTATCATGTTGAGATCAGATAACAGTGTAGGAAGAGGTGGTACGATAGAATCCTGGCCAAACAGCACTATTATGCATGTCAGCAATTTGCACAGACATATGCACCATGCCACAGATTTTGGATTAATGTTGTTTTCTCAGTTGAACCAGTTCATTTGTGCATTTACTAGCTGACTGCAAGGTCCAAATTTACTGTTGTCCACATGAACAGTTTTCAGAGCCACCAGACAGCATGTCAGACTTGGCACATTGCATGGGCTGCTGCATATACTAATTTTTGCAGTTAGCTAGCAGCTCTGAATCAGAATTTGCCATCTCAGTGGTATGTGGGCAATATTCTGATCCAAGTTTCCTTCATCTACAGCAACAAAGACTGTACTTGATGTTCTTGTAAGGTAATGCCTGACCCTGCACAGTATGACCTATAAAAACAAATGTTCTTAGGACAAAATATCAATGTGCCTGACTGGTCAACCTGATCTCAACCATAATGAACACATCTGGTTCAGCTCTGCCAGCATAATTTTGTACTACAGACACATCAGCAGCTTGCCATAGCATACAAGTTGGAACAGCATTTTTGTAGCTAGGATACAATGCATATACCAGTCCATGAACATAGATTTTATGTATATGTACATGTACTAACTGACCTGCTGTAACCATGGTGTCAGGAGACATTATATCATTCCAGACAACAAATAAGTCTCATGGATGTTTAACCTTCATTTTGATTTGTCATCATCATAATCATGTGTCATCCCTAATCCAGGAGTTGGCAGTCTTGGGACACATTTCCATAATTCAAGATAGACTAGGTAAAAAGGTCATTTATGTGGTTGGCTCCCAAATAACTAATAAGTAAATAAAAATAATCAGAAGTAGAGAAAACCAAAATTTAAATAATTAATACATTTTTGTAAGTATTTATGAAATTAATACCTTAGTTTTGTCCATGAGCTGCTTTTTTTTTCCTGTTCTTTTCTAGTGAACACATGAGGTGACTGTGATCTTCTCTCATAGTTTCCTCTTCTCTTCTCTCGTCCCTTAGACTGGCCTTCACTAAAGTGAAGTTTGTCATGTGAGGGTCGCTCCTTGTCTTTCACAGGTGATGGTGAAGATTCGGCTTGTGGTTTAGAAACAGAATGCAAAGGTTCCTTTGAATTCTGCTCTCCCAGTGTCTCTTCTCGGGCTTTCGATGAATGAGAAAGAACCAACTCTGTGCTGCTTTCAGAAACTCCATCAGTTTCTGTAGTTATTGCTTGTTTTGTGCAGATCTGCAGTGAAGCCCCAGCTGCTGTGGGCTGAAACCCTATGCAGCTCCTTCCAGAAAAGGGAAAATGTCCCTGCCTTGGGCCCAAGGGAGCAACCTGAAATGTGGCACCTGATCCCCATACTGGAAATGGTTGGCAATGGCTGTTTACTAAAGGCACAGGAACTGAAGCATTGGTTTGAAATGGAATGCCTAATGGTGGAGGCACAATCTTTGGGTAAGGCTGTGGAGGAGGGGGTGGTGGTGGTGGGGGAGGAGGAGGAGGGGGAGGTGGAACTGTTGGGGTAGAGGGTCCAGCAGCTGGTGGAGGTAACTGAGGCGGCAAATAGTTTACTGGTCTCACACCAAGCTTTAAAAAAAAGAAACAAATTTATTAACAAATGGTAAAAATATTTAATTCTGTAGTTTTGTCATGGCTATTACCATCCAAGGTAATCACTTTCAAGTTGTCTGATATCATAATTTTACAAATAAATACTATCCATAAAGTTATTTAAAAAAAAAACTATCAAAGATTTTTTAAAAAAAGGTTTAATTAAAAAAAAATAAGATCCATTATTTTTAATTACTAGTAATAAAGCTTAGATTTAATAGTGTATTTTATGTGTTTATTTAAAAAAAAAATTTTTAATATCTTCCATTTTAAATTGAAAAAAATTAGAATATGGTAAAATAGGTATACTATGTTTCTAATTGTGAATCATGGTTAATGTAAACAAGTTGATGCCAGTATTAATAACTATATCATTATATACATGAGTAGTATTTGTAGGGATTAATTTGTGAAAAAATCACAAGCACAAAATTTAAATGTCTCTACACAGATTATTTATACAAACATTTATTTTTACTGACAATCCCATCAAATAATGTTTATATTTGTACAAGCAGCAGAATCTATTTCCCAATAACTAAACAGTGGTTAGCATAGTATAGCAGAGTATTCAAAGGTGAAGGAAGTTTGACTTATATGCAACCTCCATGAACCAAAAATACTTATCAAGTAGATTTTAAAACACATTTATACAGGAAGACCATTCCATGCATTAAGCACCATGTTAATAAAAAAAAAACTGAACATTTACCAGTCAGTAGCTAATGTAAGTGTTTGAAATTTAACGTTTTCAAGCCCTCTAAATATTCTGACTGCAATTATCAAGTCCTCTCAGTCTCCTATGTAAAAAATATGTCAACTTCAACATTTCTAGCCTCTCTGTGTAGGTAAAATTACCAGTTTCCCTCACCATTCAAGCAAACAATTCTTGAACCTTTTCTAAGCTATCTATATCTTTTTGAAAGTCTGCATATTCCAGATGTGGCCAAGTCAAAGCCATATAAACAACAACAATAATTTCTTTGCTTTTATACCTAGTGGTCTTCTTCAATATCTCTTAATATTTTTTTAGCCTATCTACAGCTGCATGCATTGTATCTTCTATTTTGAAAAAAATACCTACTTCCAGATCCATCTCCTAACATTCCATGTGGATGCCCAGTTATTAAAATTTTTCCTATTCTCTCAATTATTTACTTAGCCATACACTTTAGTACTATTTGAAAATTCTTAAATACCTGATATTACTTCATTATTGATAATAAAATCTAATATAGCATCATTTAAAACAATTCTGTCCTATGTTTGTCAGGTAATTCCCCAACCATGTGAACAGTTTGCCATCTATGCCAAACATATTAAATCAAAAGCTTTACTAGAGTTGAAGTAAACCACATCCACTTTGTCACCATTATCTAACATTTCCGTTTTTAATTAACCTCAAATATTGCAAAAGATTTGTCAAACTGGATCTTCTTCACTTAAATTCACACTGACTATTATGCAAAAGGCACTAAGAAAACTAGTTTATATCCTCTTTAATAATTGATTCTAAAATTTTCCCTACAAATGATTCTAAACTTATTAAAGTATAACTGGCTTATCAATTCCTATCCCCCTTAAAGATAGATGAAGCATAAGCATCTTACCATTCAAGAGTAATTTTACTTTGTTCCTAATGATTTGATATTTTAGATAAAGGGTAACAAACAGTATCTGCTGTTAGGTCTAAACCCTAGGATTGAGCATATGTATAAAACCTTTTAGGTTCCTTTTTTAATATCTCGAAACCTATCTTAGCCTATATAATTTTATGTGTAGTTTCTCTGTACAGATTTTAACCGATTTGTGCCATCAAAATTATCACTAAATTTAACACATTACAATAAAAAAAAAAACTTTTTTGATTTTTTTTTTCTCCATCGGGTTTTAAATTTTATTTGGGGAATGGGTTTATTGCTGCTATCTAGCAGTGCACCCTTAAATATAGCCCAATCTCCACGCGCTCCAAATCTACTCTTGTTTTACCAGGGCACTTGCTTAGTAGAGTAGAATTTACCCTTCTTTCTCTCGAGTTTACAGCTCGGCCATTCCCATATCCTCCCTGAGTACAACTACGGCCGCCCACAAGAACTTTCGCAAAACAAAAACAAATATACCCTGGGTGGTGGATAACCAGAGCCTCTCTGGATTACAGGGCGTCCTCGAAAATCCATTGAAATGGTTTCAGATCATTTCTTCAAGTCAAAAGATAAAAACATACTTTCAAAAGAAAATAAATTAAAATAAATTGTCTTGGGCGCCTGACGCTAGAGGTCGCACCTACAACAATAATGATAATAATAATAAAAATAAAAAGAACCGGCATGAGAGAAAAATAATAGGTCACAGAATTAAACGCCGAAATTATTAAATATTAATACTTACTGTTTGTTTTTATTTAGATAATATTGTTATTTCATGTAAATTTTTTATAATTAAATGATAAAATATTAAAATATATATTTAATTGTTAACTTTTAGTTGATAATTTTTTGTTGGTACGAAAATTAGTTCGGTGTTAAAATAAAGCGATACGAATATTTCGTAATACCGCTTTTCAGGGGCGATAACTTTTGGTATAACACGTCGAAATAAATATTGCCAGGTGGATAAGGTAAGAAACGAAAATTAAAGTTAGGAAAATATTTCGATTTCGTACCCTGAATCTTCTTTTGTTTTTAATTTAAATTGTTTAAAGATTTAAAATTTGTATATTTTAATGATTTTATTTATAAATCGTTAAAATCCTTCAGTATTAATTATTTGATATAGCCCAGTTTCGATATAATATTACTCTACAGCTATTAGGGGTGGGTGGAAACAAAAGTACGATCTCACATTTTTATTCCATGACCGAATGCAAATGTCCTAGGATTCATTTACCCTTTTAACTAAACTTACGTCCTGCTTAGCTTAAAGCTGAACTATTTTCGTAACTGGCGCTGTTTTATTCCCGTTTAAAGATTATACCAGTATTATGCAACATCGATAAAGTCTCAAGAACTTCATAAACTTACGTTTATTTATTTTTATTTCGATTTTCCCCAAAGTGCATGACGGTGACAGGTGACCATGCGGGCTCTTTCCTACTGTGCAGATAGCATCTGGGACGAAGTTTGCACCAGAGTGAACCGAGCAGTTGTCTTCATTGACAACCCTTGTGCGGAAATACTTCACTGGCATGGAGGCTTGCTTCGACTTGTTCAAGCTGGTGCTGCAGATGTGAGAGAATTTTCATCTTTTGAGGTATTACTATTTCACAAATACACAATCATCTATATCCACCAGAAAACATACACTATGTAGACTTTCAAAAAAGCAACAAAAAATAAATTTCATCAATGAATTTACTTGAATTGAAAATAATAAATACTTCAACCTTCAAATTTTATTTTAAAACAAATTTATTATTATTATTATTATTATTATTATTATTATTATTAGATTCTTCTTGCTGCTGCCGCTGTGATTAATTAAATGAATGAATGGTTTTTAGGTTGTAAAAAGTCTCTTAAAATAAATGTTCCTTCTTTTGTAACTCAGTTATGAGCTTGTTTTAATACATTTATTTAATTTGCATGCATTAATATTGGTCTGCTTGCTACGAGACCGACCGTTTTATGAATGTTGTCAATCTGTTAGATTTTTAAAATATTTAGAATGATCTCCCTTTGATATACAAATTATGCACTTATCAGGTGGTCAGAAAAAGCCAGAAGAAAGCAGTGTTCATTATCAGCTCTCTGTTCCAAGGTGTGACCATGCAGATTTTAAGAGATATCATCACTGCTAGTAATTTCCAGTACACAGTCATCATCACTACAATCAGTCCGCAGGCTCACTTGTTCAACAGGACTGGCACAACAGAAGGAAGTGCTCAAGAATTTTTCCAGCGATTAGAAGAGGATGTACTGGAATGGATGGGTAACATGGTAAAACAGTGTAAATTTGTTTAGGGTTAATTCCAAAATAGTTAAATTTTATTTGTGTGTGTGGTCATCAAGGTTTAAAGAAAAGATGAAAAACTTTTTGTAATACTCACATCATTCAACATAATCCTGTATTACAACTAATTTAGAAAATTATAATGTAAATGCAGTAATGTTATTATTTTGTAATTCATCAAAATTAGTTGTAATTTCTGCTGATTAATGTTAAGAGTTACATGCAGTTTTGTTTGTTTGTTTTTTTAAAATAAAAATAATTAAGTTGGATATAACTCTGTTTCCTTTGTTTTGTGCAGCAAGACTTTCCAAAACAATGCTGTGCTATTAATGCTGGTCTGAGGTGTGAATCTCCAGAGTAATTAGGGTTAGAGAACAGAATTTCAAATCTTCAACAAATAGATAAGTAAATAAATAAAAGATACAAATTATTATTAATGCACATTTTGGCAATATTATCTATTTTTCTGCAAATAAAAACAATGTTTAGATGTTTATATTTATGTCATAAAACTATTCTTTAAAAAAACTGATAATTTGAATATTTTTTCAACTTATTTTACAGAATTATACTGCAGAAATTTGTCACATACCTTTGCTTTCTGCCTGTATTGGACAGAATGTATTCGTAACACCCACATATCAGCAGTTGTTTTCCTTGCTGAAGGTTGATGTTAACCAAATAAATATACAATATAACCTACTAAAGGTAAGAATGGCAGTTATCCAATGATTTGTGATCCACTGCTGCTTTTTTTTTTTTTTTTGGTGAGTGAATGTTCTCAAAACAAATGTTTTTAGCTAATTTTTACATCTACCTTACAGCTTTTATAATTTTCATAAAGTATTTGAGATTCTTTCTGTATTGTTGATATTTTTTTTTTAATTTCAATATATGAAATACTATTGATTTGCTTTTGTTTTTCTTGATAACAAATTTTTTTTTATAAATATAATGTCTATGTATTGAGAGTGTGTGTGCTTGCATGTTGTAGTAATATTGTTCGGTAGTTTTATTTTAGCTTATGTATCTTTGTCTGGATTTCATACATTTGACTTTTAAATGTCATTTTTTTTTTAATAATAATACCTGGTGTTGGTTATGTCTTCAAGTTAATTTTCTGCATGGTTATATATTTATTTTTTGCCAGACAGAAAAGAAGTATTTTAGCAGCCTAACAGAGATTGAAGCCCAACATCTTCCCAAGAATCTTCAAGTTTTGTATAAAGTAAGTTGTTCACACATCAGCCATCATTTAACTCTGAGTCTGGTTTAAGGGAAAATTAGCCCAGGAGATTCCAGCCAGTCTGATTTCAGTGCTAGCCTTATTGTTTACTTAATTAGGAGAGAGTTTCATATCAGACTGATTGAAGAACTAACATAAAATTTTAGTTTCTCAAACAACACAATGCAAAAAGGACTTTCAGAAGTATGGACTTTATACTAAAACTTACTGCTAGACTATAAATTGTTCAGAGATGCATGTAAATCTTCAAACTTAAAAAATCATATTTTCAATATTAGTTTTTAGTTATGCATGTCTGGACATCTCCAGATACCTCTTTGATGATCAACTCTGACATTCTTAATACTGAAATAGAATGATTGAAATATTAATAAAAATTATGTTTCTTTATACTTACCATTTCACTCTGCATTCCTATGGATTTCAGTAGAGCATAAATAAATAGTTTGTATTAAAATTATTACTGGATTGCATTCTGGGAAAACAATGAGAAAATGACAATAATAATGGTAGGGGTTAGTAGAGCACCATAACTGACTATAAGTTTTCCTAAAACTGGTTATAAGGAATTTTTTTTTTTTGTTTTGGCATAGAATTCTAATGGGAAATAAATAAAAAACACATGGACAATTTGTTTTAGTTTGAAAGAATTAAATATAAAATTTAAAGTAAATAAAATACTTTAAAGACAGAATTTATTGAAATTTCACACAAATATTTTCAAAACCAGAGTGTTACTGTCTGTCTGTCTGTGTGTAAATCAGATAACTTTTTAATGTAATGTCTTCTGGCCGAGCATATTTAGAAACAAAAGTAGCTTTATTTTTCATGCTCTTGAAAAATTGCTGAAAGTAATCTGATACGCTTGTTTGAGTACTGTTTTGTTTTTCATTCTCTATCATGAACAGATCTAGATCACTGACATTCTGGAAAGTAATTTTTTCTGTTTAATTTAAAATCAATGTTTTCTTAATGTTCACCTTAAATGTAATTAACTGATTCAACAGAGTATTTTTCTTAATTTGTAACACTAGCTCTTTTAAAATCTGTGGAGGTTTAGTTTAGAGTTACATGGATTGGGATGGGGAATAGAATCCTCACTGAGGAGTGTGAGTAACATGAAAAATCATTAAAATGTAGTGTGGCATTTCTTAAAGTGTTTGAATCTTTAAATATATCTGAAAGTCTCACACAATTCTTTTGTTGTTTTGCATTTATTTTTTTTAGATGTTTGTTGGCTCAATTAATGACTTCTTAGAGCAGATAGGAGTGAGTGAAGATTTGTATTCTGTTGGACATACTAGTAGGATTCTGGTAACTGAGTTGGAGAACTTTGGACCTGCTAGAAATAGAAGAAAGGTAGGGGGTTAATTGGAAACCTATATTTATTTGCTTACTAATCCATTCACTGTGGGTACTATATGGCAACTGGGAATCCTCACAAAAGCTCAGGAGCCAGTGGTCAGAGAGTAAAGCTGTCTAAGAAACCCTGCCATAACTTCTGAGTAGAAGTTTAGAAAGGGGAGTATGTGTGCCAAGAGGAAGCCCATGCAGAACAGGCTGAGCAAGAGAAACTATGGTACTGGACATGGAGTCTGGATTTAAAGTTATTTTTTCTGGCATTTAATGTATATTCTTGTGTGTAATTAGAATTACACCTTATATTTTCTGTTATGCAAATAGTGTTGTTAGTGAACCTTCTCATTTGTTTCTATGTTTTGTATCAGTACTGTGTGTGTATATATATTTATTTTTATCTAATTTAGTATACATGGCCATGGAATGCATGAGAGTTCTTGTAGTTTAATATTTTAAAAAAGACTTCAATTCTAAAATTATCCAAAAAAAATCACAACATCAATTTTTTTTCCTTCAGCAATGCATAACTTACAAATTCCATATTGTTTTGGTTTAGAATATTCCAGCTGTTACAAGGGATCTTTATCCATTTATTTTATCTGATGCAGACTGCCACTGAACGGGCATCGCTTATTTTGGTGGATCGGTGTTTTGACGTGGCTGGTCCTGTTGGCCATCAGCCAGAGACACTTTTGGACAAAATCCTAGCACTGTTACCTAGGTTACCAGGCCATAACAATGATGTACTTGTTGACATGGCACCCTTGTGTGCTGCTGCTGATAGGTATGTGTGTTTTAAAATTTTCTGATATTTCATCTCATAAATGGATGTTTTCAAGGAACAGTAAAAATGTTTGCCATCTTTTCATTTACAGCAAAGTTGGAAGAAATTCTGAATATACAAAGAATTCTGCTGTTTCTGCTGGATGTTTGGCTCCAGCCCTGATTTCAAGGGACCATAGTTTGATTCACACCTTGGTGATGAGTAAACACAAAGTAAGTGCATACAGTTTTCTCACACTTGAGAATGGTTCTGCAGCTAATAAAAACAAGCAGTTTCCAGCTGAGCTTTTCTTGGAAAACAAAATGGATATGAGGGTGGAGATGAATATGAGATGATTCCAGACCAAAAAACAAAACAAAAAAGTGGTCAAAATTGCAGGCAGAGGATCTATTTTTAAATACAGGCAGTATTATTTGTATGAACATTCTTATATTTTTATTAAGTAAAGTTAGAGATGCTAGTATGTGAAAAAAGATTCTATTGATCCATCTTTAAACTTAGGAGAGAGATTAAAGTTAGTAACTTCTATAACATCACTACTGTTTCACTGGTAAGGCATTCTATAATGGTCTTGAACAGAAATTTGTCCCTCCCTGCTTTTTGCGAATTATGTATTTTAAAAATCTTGCTATAGTTTCTTATAGGAACTTTCTAACATGTAAGTTGGCGTGCAAGTTATGTATTACCAACTTATTAATTACAGGAAGCTGTCATGGATGTAAATCGTCATCTGGTAGATGCAGCTTCAAAAGAGAAGTTACCTATCAGTGTATCAAGTCAGACTGGACGTAAGATTGTTGAAAATTTGCAATCAACCCTTAGTCTTTTTAGGCAAGGCGTTTTTCTTTCTTTACTTTTTTTCCCTGAAACAAAATAAAAGTTTAGCATGAATAATAAAGTATTTCTAATTGTGTATATATGATGTAAAATGCAAATTATTTTTGATTCAAGTCACAGTTATGAAGGTTTTTAAGACAAACCAGAGAGGATGCCAACTGATATTTTAAAAAAGTTGTTTTTCTAAAAAAAAAAATCAAACTTTATCAAGCAATAAAAAGTTATTATACTTGTTCATAGATATGTTATACTGGTAATGATGATTGTAAGTTTTATAAAGATCATCTCTCTTCTTTATATTTATGTAATTTATTAGGAAAAACTATCAGGCAATCCTTTCTCATGTAACCACTCTTCAGGTTGCTATGGCAACAGTGCAGGCTTTGAAGCATCCAGACTCTGAGCACCATGACAAGATGCAGAGTGTAGAAAAAATATTAATGTATAACATAGCAACTAAAAATGAGCCATCACTGAAAGAAATCTTCCAGATTATAAGAACAGATCTCTACAAGCCTGCTGCAGACAGGTCAGTTGATATATATTGTATTTTTAAAATTCTTATTTAATTAATTTTTGTATAATACAGTAATATACTAGGTCTTACACTTGGTTTGGATATCCAAAAATAGTATCTTTAGTGAGAAGTCTTATTGTAATTACCACTAGTAAGCATTTTCTTAATTTAAGAGGCATTCTTTATAAATGTATATACCTTTGATAGTTTGAGGAGATGCCTTTGTACTTTTTCAAGTCTATTTGTATTTAATACTGGCAAATTTTACCCATTCTGGTGTATTGTTGCTTTTGGAGTGAAAAATCTTGTCAGAGAACAGACAGGTGATTATCATCAGTTTTTGTTTGTTTTTTTTAAAACTTTTTTGTCAGCAACATGAGGTCACTGGCTAAAATTTTACAAACATCAGAGTCAAATTAAATATCAGATTATTTTTTTAGCTAACTGGTTTATGGAGTGCTTTGTTGCAGCTGGGTCTTTAAATGGTTTTTGTAGCATACTGGATACCATTTTTTTGGTAGAGTGGCTCTGTATAAGATGTAGACTTTCTACTCTCTAACATACTACAGTTGTCCTCCGGTATTCGCGGGAGTTACGTTCCTAGAGCACCCGCGAAGAGTGGAAAACCGCGAATATTGGACGTGGTCCATAAAAATGCCTATAAATGTCAAAATATAACATAAAATATAATAAAAAAATATAAGTAAATATATAATAATAATTTAATAAAAAATACAACACTCAGCGAAACACTCGAGATAGCTACACGCGGTAAACTGGGATGATGCGGGACTGCTGGGCTGCATCTGCCTGAGACAGCACCTCATGGGCAGCAGCCAATCAGCAGCAAGGAGAAATGAATAACGCTCTCTGATTGGCTACTTCCAAACCTCCAGCCAATAGCGTTTATTTTATATTGATATTTTGCTGAATTTACGTTAGTATTTATATTACAAAATCAGTAAATTATATTGTTATTAATAATTTAGCGTTAAAAAGCGTGAAAAAATATATATTGCCACGAAAAAAGCCATTAAAAATTTGCAAAAGATATTTGTGATTCCGCGAATATGCGGGGGTTTCCACGAACAATTATTAGTTAGGTTCTAAGGAAAATTCCGCGAATAACCGGGGCCGCGATTACGCGGGGGTCGACTGTATATCAATTTGAAACAAAAAAGCTATTGGTTACAATAAAGTAGCATTTAAGATATTTTTAAAATGTAGTAATGTTTGTGTGTGACCAGTGATTTTACTGTCTATATGCCTCTTTTGAGCTTTTGTGCATACATTAAGGGTTGTGATGTTAATAAAGTCCTGTTAGTCATTAGCATTGCTTTTGTTTATCTAATGTATAAAGGCTGTGCCACATTCTTTGATGTTTCTGATTTTCAGTCACCCACATTTTCTGAAAGCTTGACAAATTTGTTTGTAAATTTACAAAGATTATTTATCAATTCTGCATCATTTTTGACTGGGTTAAAATTTGATTTTGGAAAGCATCTTTTAAAAGTTTACTTATTTACTAATAAATAAACTATTTATTTATTTTGTGCTTTATTTCTGTGAAATTAGAGACCAGTTAAGTCTGCTCGTGAAAAATATGCTTTTTCCCCTGTTAAAAAATTCTTGTACTTGTAAATTCAGGTTGTACACACTTGATGACATTTGGTGTTTGCTATTATACATTTACTCCTTGGCGGGGTCAGATCGTTTTACATGGGGTAGAGAGGAGAAAACACTGCAGGTTGGTAATAACCTGATTTTTAAATTTAAAAAAAAATGTTGACCTTTCTAATTTTGATGGGAGCCTCTCAGTTTTGAGTAACACTTATAATTCTTCCACATAAACATTCATAATCTTTAAAAAGATAAGTAGATTTTCAATAAAGGTAATGAAGCATCCACATTCTAACTGAAAGATTGGGAGAGCATGGCTTGCTTGTTTAAAATTCTAAAAAAAATTGTATTATTTGATTTCATTTTTGTACTAGGGATGTTCAAATAAAACTAGACTGGATACTATTACTGCAGTGCTATTTTGGCCAGATTTCATTTGGATGTCCCTAGTATATTAACTTTCCTAATTTGACAGTTTCATAATTTCAAAACACATTTTATGCTCTCCCATCAAAATATTTAAAAAGTCTACTTTGAAAAGATTGCACAGGGATTCAATGTCTTTTTATTAAATTTATGAACAAATGCGAGCATGATGGAGACAATAAGATTGTACACTTAATTATATTTTTTCAACTGCAAAACAAACATTGTTTTAAATTGCTATTAATTTGTTGTTTTTATTTTTCATGATGCTATTTCTTTTTCTTAGGATGCCTTGGTTAAAGCAATTCTGGAAGAAAAGAATAAACTACCTCCAATTACCAAAGTCATAGGTATTATAACTGGCTGTTAAAAAAAGTGAATTCTAAAAATAATTGGTTTTACTTTAATTAGGAATTAGTTTCTTTGAAAAGTTTGAAAGCTAAAAAGTTAAAGCATAATAGTATATTATTAGACATGTATGTGGACTGTACTTATCAAAACTACTAAGAGTAGAGAAAGAGGAAAATACAGTACTTTGAAGTATGATTGTGGATGCAGTTCCAATGGTTCCAGACTATATTAGTTGTTTAGACAGTGGCATTATTGTTTCCACTCTTTTGTACCAACCATTTTTGGTTTCCTTCAATACTAATCAGAGGAATTATAGTAAGGTCTTTTCTGTAATGTTGCTAGAAATATTCAGTGCTTGTTTTTGGGTGGTTTTCAGGTGTTGTGATCCAGGTAGGTTTCCTGCACGATTGAGGTCTGATCTAATATGTAGTGCTCTAGCTGTCTGGTCAGCAGGGCTGGCATCTCATGTGAACTCTATGCACTGCCTGGACAGAAGAATTAAGGCTCAAAACTCCTGTAACTTTCTGATTAGCAGTGTAAAGTCAGCATTTCCCATCTACTGCATAGTCTGCTTGTTTCACAGATAAAAATATTTATAATTTTGCAAATATTCAAAAAAAAAAAAAAAACCTCCCTGTTGATACTTGAAGGATTAATTCATTAGGCTAATAATTTATGAATAGAATTAATCCATTTTGCTGTTGTGAGATTATTATCACTTTTTGTTAACAGTTGAAAAGTCTTGCACAGCAAGTATCTTGCCAACAATAATTGAGGATGTCTGGGACAAACTGAAGTCAGTTGGTGATGCCAGAGAAGATCTTAAGCAGCTCAGGTACAAGAAATAATAAATTAACCAACATAAATATCTGATTTTTTTTTTATTATCTGTTTACATAATAACTCAGAAATGAATAAAAATTCAGAGGTAGTAAATTTATTTCTATTTTAAATGTATATTTACTGCTTAAAAAAACAAAAGGTAACACTAAGAAATAATGATTGTATTCAAATTAGTAATATGCTTTATTTTTACCTGTTTAGCAATATATTACCAATTTTCCCATGCACCTACCATTAATGAATTATGTATAGGTTAAAAAATCTACAGTGTAGTGTCGAGGGCTACATAGAGAAAGCAGTTTTAGTGTCATTGAATTTTGGTGAATTTAAAATTGATTTTTTTTTAGCTAAAACATTTTCACAATCTCCAATGTAATTTTAAAATTAATTTTCTTATATGTTGTATGCAACGTCTCCTGCACTGTTCATCAGAAATAAGTGTAGTTACCAATTTTGGCATACACCATAAAGATAAAATTATTGTTGTTGTTTCATACAAAAATAGTTATGAGATAAATTTAATGCATATTTAAATAGGTAATAATTTTTAGCTTACATCTTGTGCAAGATTTTCTTTAGTCAGTTATCAAAAAAAAAAGCAAACTGCTAGATTGATTCAAATCATGAGTACAAAAAGAAGCAAAAGAATGTACCAAGAATCTAACATTCAGACACCTAAAAAAAAAAAAAAAATTAGACTATTGCATTTTGCATCTGTTGTTTAGCATTATTCAGCTGTGGAATGTGATTTGTTTCTAGCAACATCTTGGATCCTGGAAATGACAACTTACCAGCTACCTTCAGGCCATTCCTGAAACAAATGATGGAGGAAATCTTCAGTGCGGCCAAACCTGAACTGTTAGACATAGAATATAAATCTAGTGGATTAAAAGGATTTCTAAAGTCTGGCTTTGGGTAAGTTCACTGACACTTGGTTTAGCTCTCAAGTACAGTAGAAAGTAAAAAAAAATAGGCATGAATTTTCTGAAATTTAACATCATTTTGCTAATATTTTTTTTAATTTAATCTCTTAGATGTGTACTGACTGATCTTATTTATTTATATTTTATAAATTGTATTCCTTTAGTAAGGTAAACATTTTTAAAGATTTTGCTTAACCCTTTCCCTGCCAAGGTTTTTGGCATCATTTCCATTATCAGATTCACTTCTCCATTGACAGATGATTTGGAATTCCCCCGAGGGCATTCGCCAATGCTTAAACTAATGATGTCCGGAGCTACTGACCAGCCATCTATCGGGTGTCACAAAAATTATGTTACACTCGTGAATCTCCAACTTTGGTGGGGAAAGAGTTAAAGTTGGCTTAAAATATTGTGAAAATGTGTTCTAGCCAAAACAAGCATAAAAAAGAAAGGTGAAGAGTTATCTTCCATGTAATTGTAATGACTATTCTGAAGGTGGTGACTAAAATAGTTATTTTTAATGAAAATAAAACTTTAAGAGGCAATAACCTCCCCCCTCCCAAGTTTTGCTTTTTTGAACTATGGATGAATATGGGATGAATTTAGTTAGTTAAAACTTGTGATATGGTTATTTAATACACGAAGAGAACCAGCTATAACGTTTTTTTGGTCAGATAAATTTGTTCTAATTTAAGAACATAAAATAAGATGGTGTGAGAATGCACCTTTAATTACTATTAAAAGAATGTGATAAATGGTCCAAACCATTCATAAACCTTGTGCTTTGAAAACTCTGCAAAACTCAGGCCAATACTGAAGTAACAACAGACAATGCTATCATGTATTTTTTGTATCATAAACATTACTATGGTAAGGCTGGGAAATGAAACTAGTGAAAGATTTTCACAATGTTAATGCAGTAAAACATAAAATAAAAGCGCTTAGTCTCGGTATACAATTACCACAGCAGTAGCTACCAAGAGAGTTGTACTTCCAAAAAATGTATTTGTGTTATGGAATGTAGCTTAGTGATGGTGACAAGAAAACTTTGATATAACATTGATAAAAATAAGACTTTCATGTGATTTTCAGCTTTAAATCAAACTTGGGAGATGCTCTTTACAGATGAGTGCAAGTTTGAACTGTTTAACAACAATCAATGGCAGTTTGTTAGAAGGCAGACTAGGGAGCAGAATAACAGTCATTTTACAACTACTACAATGAAGCATGGGGGTAGATCAATGCAAGTGTGGGGGCTGCATATCAGCCAAGGGTGTTGGAGATTTGCATAAACTCAAAAGTATGCTGACATGAACAGGCAAGTTTTCGTCGATCATGCCATTTTCTCAGGAAGAGATCTCACTAGGCAGTGATTTATATTCCAACATGACAATGACCCCAAGCATATAGCCAGTGTATTGATAAAACGATCTGGATCATAAAAAAAAAAACTGATGGAACACACACTCATTTGTCTTGGTCTGCACAAAGTCCTGATATGAACATCACTGATGCTATATGGGAGTCATATGGCTGCTGAGAAAATCAAACAGCAACCAAACACTTTCGATGAATTGTGGAAAGTGCTACAGGATATTTGGAACAATGTTCCATGGTCATGCATTGATAACCTGTATGGGAGTAAGAAAATAAGGGGTCAGGCTCTATATAAAGAAAAGGATTTGCATATTAAATACTAATGCACTGTTCAACATATTCATTTTGTTTTTGTATATTTTCTGTAATAATGCATTGTGTGTGTACTATATACATCTTTCAGTTGAAATTACTCATTATTTGTGCATATTCTGTATGAGTTTCTGTAATTATATACATTTTAATTAATAAATTCCAGATTGTTCATGAATGTGAACAAACCACGTCCAGGTGACCATCCTCTGTTGATTGTCTTTGTAATTGGAGGGGTAACCAGCTCTGAAGCAAAGCAAATCCAAGACACACTGACAAGTTTCAAGGCAAATACTCAGGTAAGAAAGGATTGATCCAGCTGTACAAAGATCCAATGACTAATTCGGTGTCTTTAGTGAAAGTGAGCTGCATATCTACAATGTTTTTTTCATTTACCTGCCCTCCAATGCCATCTGTTAGTGCTGCTAGCTTTCTCTCTCTCTCTCTCTCTCTGCCAGTTTCTGATACTGAGAAATCACTCCAGGAACATTGATGCACTAGGATGTAACATATCATTCTGAGATAAGAACTGATGCTTATAATCATCATTAATTTGATTAGAAAAATTAAATTTCTGACAATAATATAAAACAATCATTAAAATTCAGGAAAAAATTAATTTTATTTTGAAAAATTAGTATGGACTATTATGTAGAAGTAAAAGATGCTGAATTATAAGAGTGGTATTGCAAGAAGTTTAGCCACTGAAATGAGCCAGATTGTTGGAATTGGAATGATGAATGGCAAGTGACTGAGATGTTGAAAGTTGGTAAACAATTTGCTAAACATCTGATTCATAGTTCTAGATCCAAACGTTTGCCCATTAACATTTTAGTAAATATACAAAGGAAGATGACCTTAAATTTTTTTCAATTGTTTTATAACATTTTGATTCATTAAAACAGATTATTTACATAATCATCTTTCTGAATTTAATGGATATTTTGCAATTCCATATTTATGTTTATATTATTCATGGATGTTAGCTTTAATTATGCTTTTTCTTTTTTAGATTATCATTGGAAGTACCCAGTTAGTGCAACCTCTGGATCTTGTGCAGTCTATTCTTTGTAATGACAGAATCAACCCCATCATTGATTGAATGTTTTCTTTTTTACTAGGGCTGATTTTATTGTACTGAATGTTAAACATGCAGATTTTTTTTTTTAATTTGAAAGATTTAATAAAAGTGATATAAATCTTTTTACTGTATGTGTGGGTTGAATAGGAGCACACGTTTTTTTCTGATATATCTGAAGTCTAAACTATATTAAATATCAGGCTCTTTTCTGTTTGTTTCAGTCCCCTCTCTTTTTAAGTAGATAGAATGAGCTTTGTTTGCATGTTGTAATTAAATAGTAAGGCAATCTGTCAGGGTCTGAAAATATTAAATTCCTTATTATTTTACATTAAAAATCATATAGTAAACTCAACAGCAGAAATACACTGGAACAATTTATAAATAAAATATAGTAATTGCACATGTTGAAAATTATGACATTGTTTTTAATGTGAAGTAAAATGTTCCAGCCTAAGTTCTGCTCACAAGTATTAAATGTCTGAAATACAGGGTAGATAAGTTTGCTTTCCATGGGAGTGCTGACAAAATTCTCTCCTTTCCCAGCTGGCCACATTTAAAAATGAAGACTGCCAGTAGGAATTCCCCTGCTGAAGTCAAAGTACTGGGCCTCACATGGTGCAATATTGGTAATGCTTTAGCAAATAATCCCAGTACAATGTTACTTTACCAGAGTTGTCAGCCTGGTAGACTTTAGTGTACACCAATGAATAGCTAAGATAATATGAATTTCAGTGGTGCCAGTTGTGGAACTGAGAAAAGTTATAACATTTTCAATTTTTTCCAGTGGTTTCTACCCTTATTTTTAAGTAGGGAATCAACCAGGAGTTTTCGTGGTACTACTTAATAAGAACCACTTTCGATGGGGAAAACCTCTCTTGCCACTGGTTTTTCTTGTACAAACTTGTAATATAACATAAAACAAGCTTGTTAGTGGGACACCGCAGTTATTGATGGTTTCATAAGCTCCTGGTTTTGTTTTGTTCCATGCTGGTTAACTATTCACAGATCTGTTTTATTGTTTGGAAAAACAAATTCCAATAAACTTGCACTGTTATCTCACAACAATGCTTTAGAATTGCATGTACTTATTCAATTCAGTGCTAGTCACCACAATCAGTAGTTGAAACCAGTGGGGTGACAGCTTCTATGGAATTTAAAATTTAAAGAATATTTTAAAAAAGGAGAAAATAATAGAGTTAGTGTTCTATTTGGTCAAAATAAAAATTTAAGTTTGAGCAGGCTTATCAGAATTTTTTTTCTTACAATGGTAATTCTGAAACTATTTGCTTTTCAGTTTTGATGAAATGAGCTAGCTTTCTCACAAGCATTTAGTGAAACTAGCCTAATTTAGTTTAACACAGTTTCAATCAAAAGAAGACTTTGATGCCATAATTTATTAGTAACCAGACTTATTTCACCCCAAAAGTGAACTATAGCATTAATTTCAACTCTCCTGTGAAGACTAAAGAAAAAAAAAAGGGTGACATCATCAGGAACTAGGGCATATTGATAATACTTGGGTGGCTTAAATTGGTTTCATTCTAGGTATTTAAATCTGCATGTGCATTAAAAGGATGCTGGTTGATACAGTGGTGCGTTACACATGTAAACATCACCTAGCTTGAGAGAGTTGTGAATAAATCCAGGAGACAAACCTGCTAAAAATGTCTGGGCCATCTCTATGATCCCAAAAATGAGAGAAGGGTTGAAGTTGTGCCATCAGTTTCACTATCAATAAACCTTTGTAATTCAGACATTTTTTTCATTCTTATGAGACACGTGTTCTAGCAGTAAGAACAGTTTATGAAACTGTTGCCAAAGCAGTGAAATAACTGTCTGACATCAGCTTTATCAAGCAGACTTCATCATGTGATCACTCTCCTTATATTAAGCCAACGAGAAAACAAGTGGACTTTTTTGGGCAATGCAAAATATATGGGATGGTGATATTCTCTTCATAAATGAGTGATCATACAAAGGTGGTGCCTTGGAAAATGACTACTGACTGATGGAGACAGGCCAATGAGAAAGAGGCACATAGCCTTATGGGACATCTTGGAGAAAATGACTTTAGGCAAGATAAATATATAACCAGATTTATTGCTTTGCTGATGCTTGTTTACAGACTGAAATATTGGAAATAAGTTTGCAATTTATCTTTTATTTATTTATTTTTAAAAATAATTTCTTCATGAACCGTGTGCCAGTTAAATAAAATATCAGTATCAGTGTAATCTTACCACTATTATGGGAAGAATGGTGAAGCTTTAAGGAAAGAACTATAGTATTCACAAAGACAAAACAGCAAGAAAAAAAAGTTTGCCTAAAAACAAAACAAAAAAAAAAGACAATACTGTTTTTCAGTCAATGATTAAAGATTGATTGCAGTGATGCTTTTTCTAATCTGTGGGATATGATGAATACATTATTTTTCCTATTTAAATTATTATTTAATTTTTTGTTATTACTACGTAAACATATGTTATGTAATTTACTGATATTGACATAAAGACAACGGAAAACCCTTTACTCATGAAATAAACATTTAACTCGTTTGTTCAGATAATGATTTTCTTAATGAGCATCTTTACCCTAAGTTAATGAACCTCCTTTCCAGTGTGAAGTCAAAACATAGTATAGGTTCTCTTCCATAGTGAAAGAAAATTCCCACTAATGCTCTTCATTTCTGAATTGGAGAGCTTTGCCAAACTGAGTCCTTCCAGAGCCCTCGATGTTAACGGTGCATTAAACTACCCACCTATCTACCACGCCGCCCAAGGTGCGACTAATAAGATAAAATTACAAAACGTAGTTTCGTTTGTTTATTTATTAAATTTCATAGTAAAAAGCATAATAAAATTTTAACATGCTTAAAATATAATGATTTATTGAATATAAATTTTGTTTTGTTTAATTGTTAAAATGAAATGTATTAATAAACTTAATTCAAACCACCTTGACTCAAAATTAAGAAATACGAAGATAACGAAGCTAGCTTCACTGGATGTAGTTTTTGGCGTTTTGTATGAACGATGGTGATGTAAGTTAGGTCTGCAATAGTTTATTCTTTGGTTTTCTAGCCTCTGACTACAAGGACATTTCTTTTTAAACAATTGAATTAAATGAACTAATTTTTTCTTAACTAATCCCACTGATTTCTTTTACCGTCAAAAACAGTGAGCGAGTGAGAATAAGTAAAGTTGGTTCAAAATGTGTGAGAAATGTAATAGTAAACAGAGGTAAATGTTCTTTATTTAAAGAAGTGAGCACAAAATTAATATATATATATATTCGGATTTAAAAAAAGAAAACCAAAAATATTACTGATGAACATTTTTGTAGAAGTGCAGAATTCGAGGGTACTTAACAAATCATTTTTAGGGAAGTCAATGTCTTATTTTCTTTCTCTCGCACAATTAACACAGTGTTCTCGTATTTCCCCCTAATACTAAATTTATTATTAATATTTTACTAGCAAATTTAAAGAAAAAATGTAAAAAAATATTGTACATGTACTTCAGGTAAATTTACTTCGTAATCTTGTTCTTGCTTTGCGGACTCTTGCCCCAACTTCGAGCTTGAGGACATCTTGTAGAAGTGAGTTAGAAGGGTAAGGTGTGGGATATTTGCTTAATAACCAAACATGTTACCTGGGTATGGTTAGGGGCTTCTTGAGATGTTGGTCAAGATGCGCTTCACCTCGTGTACCCGGGAAATTCTTATTTGAACTCTGTAGGAGGAAACCCACACAGATGGACTGGTACAGAAGAGCAAGAAGAAACCATTTTGCAGGAGGTTACCAAACTGAATCCAGACAGAAACCAAACCTGAATCCTCATCCATGGTAGTCCAGCACATTATGTACGTATATCTCTCTCTCACACGTACACGGACGTCCACTGCTCTCAGTCTGGTGAAAGTATTTTTGATAGAACAAACAGAGAGAATTAAATGAAGTGGGCGAAAATCTATCCTACCACACACAGTTATCATTAGAGAAAGAATTAACAAAACGGTGCGCAGTACCAGTGGATGGCATGACTCTGCTCCTGGTGAATTGTATTTCATTTTGTTTTTGTTTAATGCAAGTCATTTATCTTTAACTAAGATATATCAAATTGCTGTAAAGGGGGAAAATTCCAGCATTTTTTTTTTATTGCCGTGTGTGACAGTCAACTTTTGGTTCATTTAGTGACTAATAAAACTTTTAGACAATTTGAATAATCTGATAGAGTAGATGCATTTGGACTTTAGTAAGCTTTTGATAAAGTATTACATGAAGGATTTCTTGTGGATGGTTGTACTTAGAAATTTTGTAATTTTTTTGTGGCTAAAGGATTTTTTGTATAGATGCAGACAGATCATTGTCGTTTAAGAGAGTAATATTTAAAATAAATATGGAAAGGGATCAGGCTATTATTATAATTTTAGACTTAAATTAAGAGCATCAATGCTGCATATTTGGGGGGGAAGCAGATTAGTATATTAAAACTTAAACAGGCATGTAGACTATATGATACAGTTGTGTTCTTGTGGAAAGATTCTAAAAGGATTCCTATTTTGGTATTAGACATTGCACTGTCATAGATGCAGTAATTTGAGAGGTTTGATGTAAAGGTAAATGAAAGAAAATTGAAGTGAGTTTTTTTAAATATTCAATGGTTTTGAGAATATAGATTTAGAAACAATTTTTAAAAAAATCTTTGCTGATAATTTTAGGTTGGAGGGAACATCAGTTTAAGTTATTGAAATCTGGTAATAGAATAGTTCATATATCTCTTTATACACTTACTAAAAGAATTATCTCAGCAGATTGTAAGGTTTAGTTTAGTGAATATATTTACAAATTACTATGTTGACTTTCTTTTTTGTTGTGCATGTAGTGAGACTATTTTCAGATTACCTGGTTTATTTTTATATTAGCCAGCCTTTTTTAAAATTTTATTTTTTCAAGGTCAACAAAACAGAGAAGATCAGGGAGTTTTAAACCACCTGTAAGTTGTAAAAGTTACTTTTATATCTGTGAATATTCTAATTTATCTGTAGTCTCAGACTGACAAAATCAAAAAGAATTTATTGGATTAAAAACAGTTATTTTGAGTGCAATTTACATTTGTAGTATTCTATGTTTTAAATGAATATAATTTTATGTAGTATTTCTTTGAAGAAAATAAACAAAGTTATAAAATTATTTTATATGGTATAGATTTTTGTCAAAATATTTGTAAAGAATATTGAAGATTGTTTGGATAAGTAAAGTTGTTGAGTATGTTTTTTGAGCTACATTTATAGCAAAATCTGAGTATGAATACTACATATTTTTCTGAATTGGTCATAAAAAATAAGTGGCTTTAACTACATTAACATTTTTTAAAATAATGAAAGCTTATAGTATTTGTTTAGTAACTTATCATCTATGCATTTCCATTGATGAATGCTTTAGTTTTAATGTTTTTTTTTAATTGTTAATTGCTTATAATTTCAGTTGCAGAAGAAAAGTGTGGACAAAGAAAAATCTGAAAGTGAAGAGAATTTGAAAAGGGACATCATTATGGGGGAAGCCAGACTTCACGAAACTGAGTCTGAGATCCAGACATTAAAATCAGAGTACCATAATCTTTCTTTCATTCTTTTATTTAAATTGTTTATTTCATCATTATTTTGGTTCTAAAGAAATGTTTCATTTTTAAAAGATTTTTCTTTTATAAAATAACCAGATCATTAGAAGTAAGTAGAAATAGAGCAGCATCTTGAGATGAAAATCCACATCATCCTTGAAATACTATCTTAAAATAATTAGGTGCATTCTAACTGTCTCTGGTGCACTTGTACTGAAACCTAGTCCTGTCATTTCTTACTGGTTAACTTTTAAAATTTCTTTATATGTATGTCTGTCTATTGTCTATCATAGTAGAATCTTTTAAAAATAGTATGTCAAAATCTTTCAATTTTTTTCTGTTTTAAAAACAGGATTTTAATGTGTTGAGATTAATTTTATTATTGGCCAAATCAAAGCAAACATCAACAATAATTGTGTAAGTAAAATCCACAAATCTTTGTTGCTGAGACATTGACAGCTTTAAATTTAGATGCAATTTAGTATTAAAGAATGTATTCTGTTACACTAGACAAATTCCATGAAATGTATGTAAAGAGCATTTAGTGTGGGGATGAGATTAAAAAAAGAAACTGGTTATGTTTCATGGATTTTATTTTACCAATTACTTTAAAATTAAAGAAGAATTAAGAATAAATACTAATTTTTATGTATGCTATGTCATTTTATAGAGGACTAAATGAAGAGGAACTTCAGATACACATTGAAAAACTTCATGAATACAATGAGGTGAAGGATATTGGCCAGATGTTGCTGGGAAGACTAGGTGAGTTATGTTGCTAGTATACCTGCATACTAATGTCAAAAACAAAATGTTTCAACATTTCTTTATGAATTTTTCAATAGACTTTTTACAACAATTTTTTAAATTTATTTTATTTTTTAGCTGTGCTAGAGAGTGTTAGAACCAAAGATTTGTATCAGCGGTATGGACTTGAACTGGAAGACTGAAATTTATTGTTATGAAAAAGTATGTTTTGTTTTGCTTTTTTTAAGTATTGTTTCACATTATAATAAAAAAAGATGCAGCAATGGCAAAGTGGTTAGCTACTGATTGCCATCTATGTATAATTATGTGGCAACTTCCAGTTTTTAGACACTACTACACTTTATTTCTTATTAATAGATGTTTTTTTTTTATTTTTCTGTTGAAAATGTATTACTCTATATCTGATAATTGCTCTCATAACTAAAAGCAATAACTAAGTAATGAAAAAAAAAAAGAAAACTGAAAGATATTTTTTATTTTTATAGTGCTTGACCTTTTTTACTACTGGTAATATTCCTCATTGAACACATTTGATTTATTTTTCCAGAGTAGTAGTAATATCATTTCATGTCAGGGCTCTGAGTAGACCATTCCAGTTGTAGAAGTGCTCCCTGTACCTATTTTATTTTTATTGTAAACAGGACAAGTGAGTTGCATTTTTGGAATCATCATGTTGTTGTAAAACAAAATTTCTGCCTACTAATCTTGTTACAGATGGAATACAAACCTTTGACAATATTGTAAATTTTGACATTTTTGAGTTCATTTTTGCTTATTGAATCCTAAACTTGTGCAGTTCTATTTATATACATGACTGATGGTATTATCCACTGATTAAGATCTTTCTTCTGCTGCCATATGTACATACTATCTTTGTTTACTTAAAATTTTTAAAATGTTACCTATTAGTAAGAAAACACCCGCCAATCATCAGATGCCAAGATTTTAAATTTCTGTGGCTATTTATCTAATTTTTGCTCTAGAAATTTTTTCTTTTAAGACCATATTCATTTAGCTTCAGTCCTTGAACTAACATCAGCTTCTGTATTTTCTTACATTTTATTATGCTTCTCAAGCTGGTAATTTTTAAGTATTGCTTATTAATTTTGTGCAGTTTTACCTATTTTCAGCTTCCCTTTCTGTTATCAACACTACTTTACATCCATCTCTTAATATACCACTTGCATAAATGCCTAATTTTGAGGCAATACACTACATGAAAATATCACCATTGTGCAAGCATGGAATATTTATCTTTAGGTATTCATTTTTAGCCATCATCATTATGTGATAATGGCATATATCAGGTTTGACATATTTTTCAATAAAAAAAAACAGCATGTGGTATGTCACTTAAAACTCAGTGCTGCCATTATCTTATAGTTTTCTAGCTTATAGTACTTGCACAATTCATAGAAAATAAAAGATCTTTATATCCTTATTATGCACATTTCTTTTCTTAATAAAATAGTTTTCACTTGTTATGTTTGTTTACAAAACAATTATTAAATCAATTTTTGCACATTAATTTTGATATACTGTTGATGTGTCCATATTCATTTTCCATATTGTATGTATGTAGTATGTACATAGAATTTCCATAAGTAAATAGTCATCCCTGAAATTCGTTTAGGCCATTCCAGTCACACAATAAGCACACAATTGCAGGCTATAGGTACATAGGTGCACACCAGAGGAGGCCTCAGTCTGGAGACATCTATGCCATAAACAGGAGGTTCATGTGACCTGATAAACTTTAAAAGGGTGTGCATAGTTGCGCAATGGGACATTGGTAGAAGTCAGCAGGAAATTTCCAAGACACTGGATATTCTGCTGTCAACTGTTAACAAGGTCATTGTTTGGTTCAGAAGAAACCAAAATGACCCATTCATGCATGTCCTAGATGCCCAAAGAACAACAGAATGGAAACTTTGTGTTGTGAATTGGCTGCAAATGTGGTAGAATGTGTCTATGAGCATCATCAGCCATTACCTGTACAGCATAGGGTACAATGGAAGAGTGGTGATACATAAACTACTCTTCACTCCATGCAATATCAGTCATTGATTGCAATGGACAATGCAGATGCTACCATGCCCTCTTGGCTTTTGAAACATCATCATTATTTTCAGATGATTCTAGGTTTTCCAAATTCTCAGAAAGTGGTCATGTATGGGTGTGTTGTTATCTAGCACAGCAATTTTCAATGAACCAATTGCAAATCATTACAAAATATGACATTCAATGTGTCATGGTGTGGTGTGCAATTTGGGTGACTGACAGTCAGCTGGTGGCCTGCAAAGGAACTACAACTTGTGTTTGAAACATCAGCATTCTCTAAGAGAGGCTTCTGCTTGTCTATGCCACTGGTCATTTTTTGTGGAAGGTGGTATCCCACCTTATACCATTCACACCACGTGAAGATGGGAAAAAGTCAGGCTATTACAACTACTATGGCCTGGCCAATCGCTGTACATGAGCTTTATTGTGCACATGTGGGATATACTTGACTGATCCCTGCAAAAGTGTCTTCATAAATCCATTTCCTGGGATTTCATACTAAAAATTCTAGAATGGGCTACAATCACATAGACTAGGATTGCTGATCTTGTTCACACAATATCAGTGCATTGTTGTCTTGCATAAGGCAAAGGATTAGTCCACAAAGTATTAACCACACACATTTCTCCAGTGTTATGTGTAGTTCCATAGTAAACTGATATTCTTTCAAATGCATGAGTCTATTATGTCAAATCTCTGTAATCTCGTATTAAATTTGAGGATATTTTTGGATCATTTTCATTCACTCTGCATATGTGTGTGCATTTCAGTTATATGAACAGCACACCTTATATGCAATAACATGATTCACTCTGGCCCCTTTATAGGGCATTGTTGTTGTTTATTTCAAATGAAAATAATTTCTTGAATTTAAAAAAAAATTTCATTACAAAAATTAATGTGTTGCTCCAGAATGAATTTGGTTCATGCATTATTTTATTTTATTTCAGATGGAAAAAAAAAGTGACAAATAGGAGAGTGTGGTACAAGCAAATAAGCAATATTTATTCACAGACTACAGTGAAATATACAAGGCAGCTCAACAATCTTTTGTATATCATCAATAAAATGCCTTGGATGTGACTTCTTGCAACTCTGTTACTTCTGATTTCCAGTGATGTACTAAACCAAATGCTTTTCAGCTGAGTGAGTATTGAGCTTGGCCTCAGAGGCCTACTGTTGCAGATGTTGCACTCTCTTATCAACTGAATCACACAGATATGCCAGCAAGATACAATTGAACTTTTGTGGCATTTATCAATAACTGACATTTCCAAATGTCGGATGAATAAGCCATAAAATTTTACAGGCTTAGTACAAAGTAGGTACTTGGAAAAAACTTGCATTTCTTTTAGTGGTGGTAACACATATGTTTGTCCCTTATCTAGGAGAAAAAAAACAGACATTTAACATAAAGACAACTTTTAAGTCATGCGTGTTTGTTTACATTAAAAGTAGAATTGTTGCTTTTCATTTTAGGAAGAATGTATTACCAAAAATGAACATTCTCCTATGGTGCCATTTTGATTTTATTATTTATAATATTTAGTAAATAGTAAATGACAGGCAGATGATATAGTCTTTCCAGGGTCTCCCTGCTGATTGATATTTGTAAACAGATGCAAGCTGTGAACAAAATTTTGAAGGCCAGTTTCTTGTTGGCTTGAGTGATCACATTGCAACATTTTAGAAAATCATGGTGCTTTACCCGCACCCAGCATTAGAACTACAGGCTAAAACTTTATTTTCCCTTTTTTATTTGTTGGTTTTCTGTATTTCAGTTTTGTAGAAGAGGTCTTTTTTCTTTTTCTTTAAGCTAACCTACTTGTTAGAATTATGACCCACTTATTGCTGTTGTGCACAAACTAGCTCTAGGGTTGTCAGCACCCTGGACAAATTGAATTTCAGTGCCCTTAAGACTTATCATTCCCTCATAAGTCTGTGTGATGATGTGATCCAGCTGACCTCCATGAAACTTTCCTCCTTTCTCACCACAACAATAAGAATCACACACTACTGAACATTTTGGCTGCAGTCAGATAATTTTTGTTTTCTTTTTTTACTTATTAAGTTTTTTTCTCTTTATGTTTTGGCACCCCCAGCATGTGCTCTTAAAACTTTACCTCTGTGTTTCAGAAAAATGCAAAAATGTTTTCAAATTAATCTAATTAGCTATATAATGTATTATATACTGTTGTTAGTGATAATTTCTTGTGTATTTGCAATATCACTAATAATTATTTAGAAACACCTGTTAATGTATTGTTTCAGCCCCCATTTTAGGTATTAGGTATTTCCAAGCTGTGCACAAAATTTGCCTGTCAGAATGAATAAAATGATTTTTCTAAGCTTGTCAGTTGTATGTATATGTATAATAAAATATTTTGCTTGTGTGAATTATACAATTAGTGGTGAAATAAAATAAAACTGATATTGATGGAGTATATGTTGTTAACAGAATGTTAACATTTCATTTGCCAAAGGCATAATGTTAAGACAACATGCCAAGGTTTTATGTTAGCAGTTCACATGAAAGTAATGATTTTATTGATAAAAAAGTTCGTATAAACTGCTAACAAAAACAATTAGCTTGCTGTCTCAATGATGTTATCTTATTTATTTGGCTGAGATATGAATTTGTCATTTGACTTTTAAAAAATATTTTGGTATGTATCTGAGTTAGTTTTGAGCATTTGTAAAACTTCAAATGAAATTATTACTGATTTGCAGAGCTCATCAGTTTTTAAACCCTACCATGTAATGGGAAAAATAAAGCCGCCATGGAAACGTACCTTGCAAGAAATCGATAGCCATTCGCTTCAACAATATGCGATTGAATAGTGTAGATAATTGAACTAAAAACAAAAGTTACTTATAATTACACATTTCTTATTTATTCACGTGGACTTATGTCTCTGACTTCAGCAAAACAATACTACTATATTGTTTATGATGGCATTAGTAGGAACTGGACTTGAGTATGCTAATATTGACGTAAACTTAAATTAGCAATTGTTTTAGATTTTTTTCTTTTGGATCTTTAATCATCAAAATTCGTAATTTTAAAAAAAGAAAGAAACAAAAACCATTTTAAAATTTAATGTTAGTTTGTACAAACAAAAGTGATAAAATAAACTGGTGGCAATGTAAAATGGTTTCAAAAGATTGTGAACTGAGCCTCGATACAACCGAGAGGAGCACATCTGCACTAGGGTGGACCAGTTCCGCTGCCTGTGGCATGCCGGGATAGTATACATAGGAGAATCGTTTCCATTGGTTTTATTAGAAGAAGATGTGTTTTAATTTCATCGTTGAAATTATGTCCTGAAACTTATCCATTGTTGTTGCTCATTTTGAAGAAGATGTGTGAAAGCGATTACAAGTTTCTGGAAGATAACCTTCTCACAGAAGACGATCTGAGTAAGTAGTTAACGCTGCCTGGTCAGAGGTTTCCACGTTTCTGTCGGGCATGGCCGGCCGGCCGGCAGCAGTCGGCCGTGTTGTGGATTGGGACTGATAATTAATGTTGCTACACCTCTTAGAATCTGACAAATCAAAACGAAAACAACCTAATTCTAACTAAATACGATAGACGAATAGAAAGGTTACTGAATTGCTCCATGGAAACCGTTGGTGTATTTGCAGTATTTCTTTCCGTTTTAAATTTTAATAGCGTCTGATGATTATTTGAAACCTGGCGTCAGATTCAGGGTTATCGTTATTATACTTTATTACCTGGATCTAGATTTTTAAAAAAAGTTTTACTTCTCAGGACAGTGTTTCGCTTGAAGGTACTAGGGACGTTCAAATGAAACTCCGGCCGGATACTTTTACGGCGATGCTATTTTCAGCCAGGTTTCATTTGAACGTCTTTAGCAGATCTCTATCACAGTTGAACAGACATTATTAAATTAACAGTGGTACATTATATTGTTTTGATTAAATTTAATATTTGCCTGATTATATTTATGTGTGTATATATATAAATAAAAACAAAATATAGTAGTACAAGTAGTATGCATTAACTACATTAAATTATAAAGTATAGTTGCATAAAATTTTGAGTAGGTATTTTCTCCTTTAGTAAAGTTTTTATTAGCTGATTTACTTCCTGCTTAATTATGCTAAATGTAGTTTCCTGTTTCAATTGTTTGATTAAAAAGAAATGAGATTTTGCTTAAAATATATATATATCCCCAAAATAAATTTTAAAAAAAATATTTAATAGGTTTCTATTGTTTGGAAGTAGCTAAGTTGTTCACATTGAAATAATTTTGTCAAATTTTAGTAGATGCTTGAGGTTGTTGAATGGATAATTATCTCAATCCTTTAACAAAACAATGCTATTACTGATATATTCAATTTTTTTTTACATCTAAAAGAAAAAAAAAGATGAATAATGAATATGAGCAGGTATCAGTTAAAAGGAAACCTTTTTTTTTTCTAATGAGCCTTGTGAGATTAATCTATATTATTTAATTCTTACTACCTTTTTTTTCTAAGTAGTTCAATATGTACAAAAAATGTGTTCAAACTTGATTGATAAAAATAAGAAATAAAATTTTTCTACATATAAAGTACATTGTTTTAATTGTAGCTCAATAAGGTATTTTCATTAGGAAAAATAGAAACTTTAGTATTTAGTTTAAAAGCTGAAAATAGAACTACTGACAAGACTCACAGATAAGCAGTTAGTTATCTCTGGCATCTGCAAATAACATTAAGCCTTGCTATATAGGAACTTAAGTGCAGTAATATATAGCTTTATTACAACACTTCTCTGTTGGCAATAGCAAAATGGAAGCGCTTTGCAATATCAAAAGCTTTTCAAATGATCTTATGGCAGTAAAGCTGAGCATTACCATTATACAACAAGGTTACCTTGTGGATATTTCAACTCTGTTAAACATTTTGTAAAAAGTAGTTGGATATCTGTATGTACAGAAGTGTGGAGGCTTTTAATGGATTATTTCTGGCTATTTTCAGCAAAGGTTAATAGACTTAAGTGTAATGGAAATTAATTTTTATGCTTACTAATAAATAGATGGAAATTGAATTTTATATGTAGAACTTGGATAATCACATCTTTGATTTGAGCATGTGGCTACAGCACCCACTTCAATTGATAAATTTTTTGGACTATTGTACTAGCATAATATAATAATCATATAAAATAATAATTGTCGACTATAACAAATCTGTAGTGGCAATGAGTTTTTGAATGTGACTTTTTAGTTTTACCTACTAAATGAATCTGAATGGCTGAAAAATAACTTTTGAAAGTAAGATTTCTAAATAACTGGTAAAGCAATCTTCAACTTTATTTTTCAGTTTCACATTTTGAAAAATTTGAAAGTTTTTCCAGCCTGATTGATTCCAATTGTGCCTTTTTTACAAACTACTGTAAAAATAATGAGAAAGATTTCCAGGTAAGTAGAACAAATTTTGCAAAGAAATTTGTGACCAAAGATGCTTTTCACCTTTTAATAACGAAAGATAGCAAATACTTAAAATTAATTAAGTAATCTAGACATTTTTATCTATGAAATTCCACTCTCTCTCTCTCTCGTTTCTCTTCTCAAATAGGGAGACATCTGTGAACATTCGAATTTGTTTCAGAATGATATAAAACCAAAAGTGTCACCTTCATTTTCACCTAAAGTCAGTGTTAAATCTGTCCACACACTACACACTATGGCAGGGGGGGGGGCAAAATTTTTATCCTTTGGGTCACACAGCACTGAAATCTGCATAGAGGTTGAATGAGTGCATGGAATAGTACTTTGCTCTCTCCTTGGCAGTGGCCTGGGTGAGCCACATTTAATATAACAAGATGGATTATGTATGAATAATTTATTTCATCAATTAAATTTTAAAAAGTAAAAATGTATAATATTTGACCAATCTGGGGCATAAAAACTATGAGAGTTTGTATTTGTTGATGCGTCTCTCTGTAAAAAAGGAAAAATAAGTTTTATGTACCAATATCTCAGTGGGATACGTGCAGCTGCACACAGTTTGTGGAAAATCAAGCACAGATTTTGTACCTACATCTGTAAAGAAATAGTTCATTGTCCAATCGTTATAGAACATTCTGCATTCACTGTCCAGTTTCTCTTGAGGGCACTCATCTTTCACAACAAAAATCACAAATAAAAATCACAACTATGGAGTGGAGAACCCAAACAAGGAAAATGAGATTCTGATAGTGTATCATTGAGCAATATTATCGACCACTCATATGGCCTTTGTATACCCTATGGACATCTGGTCTCTGTTGCTGTGTTGACCAGTTGCACTAGACCTCTGCTGTCTTGCTGCATAGCATCTATCTTTTCAGTTGTTGGTTCACATGATCCTTCAATGTCCACTGAGTTTTCTTCCTCAATCATTCATTGGCCTTTGAAAGATGTCAGTGGAATCATTTTTATCACCAAAGGGCCTCAATGACGTGTTGCCACAGGGCAGCTGGTAGTCTATTCAAAATGCTGCTGCTGGTTGGTCCATCCTTGCTCTGATTTGCACTAAATGTGTGAGTTCCAGGACCTGACAGCCAGACAGATGAAAATTAAATATTTTGTAAATGTGGATTGTTTTTGTAATTATGTAGAAAGGCAGTTTCAACATTTAATGGAGTAAATATCAGTCAAATATATATTCAAGAAATTGTGGAAGAACTTTTAAACTGAGTTAAATTTTTCCATTACTTTTTCTATTGTTTTTTTTTTTACATGTCTTTTCACCTGATATTCTTTAAATGTGTAAAATTATGACATTGAAACATTTAAATAGTTATCTTAACTTTTTAGCCAGTGTTCAATGAACTAAGTTTGAATTTTAGCCATTATTTTTTGTAAAATGAGAAGTTATTGAAAATTGTTTTAAATTGACACAAATATGAGGGTGCATGACAAAAAAAAAATTGGAAAATTGAATTCGATCTAAATGGAATTTGAGCTGTACATGTTCCTGACATTTCTAAGTAGGTTGGCTAACTGAGTCATGGCATTCTCCACAGCGGGGAATTCTAGGATTACCTTACATAGAATGGTTGCACTCATTCAGATACTGAGGGAAGAGAGGTGAATTTAGATTTTTTTACTGTGACTAGTGTTTTTGACTGGGTGTATAAGTTTTGTATGGCAACAGTATCTGTAAGTGGGACCAATACTAGGCCAGAGAAAATCAGCTAGTTATATTTGTTTGCATGTTAATATTTAAGCCAGTTACATTGAATATTAAAAATGCCTACTATTTATTTAATCATCCTGTTTGCTAGTTAAAGTATGTTTGTTTGTTTTCCTCTCATTTACAGATTTCATAAACATTAAAACATCATGCAAATATCAACAAATGCACCACTGTTTAGAAGTTTTTCTGAGTTACATTCACAAAAATAATGGATCATCTTTAAATCTGCTTCTGTTAAAGATAGTGCAGCTATATCAGGCAAAATAAAAATTGTGGAAATAGTCAATTTCATCAAAATATAGGTAAACCTTTTGGTAATATTTAAAAAAGGTAAAGAAAATGAAGAGGGAATTTTGATAATATCATTATTAGGAACAGTTTGAAGCAGTAATGCTGCATGAAATATAGTCCAAGCCAGCGGTTCTCAAAGTGGGCGATATTGCCGCCCCCCCTCCCCCGGATGGAAGAGAGATACAAGGGGGCGATGGGGGGGGGGACGATATTTATATAAACATTATTTTAAATTTCACCATATTAGATATGTAAGTATTTCTTATTTTATTGCGTTAATGATTTTCTTAAACTTTATATTATTTTCTAGCTCATTTTATTGCTTTATTCTTCTTGCTAAGTATAAAACTCATTCCTTTTGACAAGAGTGCCTATTGATTGATTATAATTCGTGCTTTTAGAAGTCCTCAAAATATGTCCTCATCATCGGAAGATAATGGGTTGTGTCCACCACCTTCAAAGTTGCCAAAAATCCAGAAGATTAAAAGAGTAAAATTACGTCAATGTGACGGTACTTATTTGAAATTTGGTTTTATAACTGCTCCACATGATGCTACTCGTCCAATGTGTCTTATCTGTCCATTTTTCATCACACACACTGATTTGGTCAAGAAATGGGTTGTTTTTGTTTCTTATGACAAGCAAAGAGCAGATTTCCAATCAATGATTTTGTTGTTGTGCATTCAACTTGTGAGGCACCCACTTGTAAAGCTTTTTCACCTTGCTGATCGTGTCAAGATGCCAGGAAACAGTTGCAGTGCTTACCTCAAGCTCTCTAGCAATTTCTCACACTGTTTTTCTTGGATCAGCTTCAGCTGAGGCTTTCAGACGGTCATAATCACAGCTTGAAGGATGTCCATTGCATTCCTTATCTTTGAGGCTCACTTCTCCTGATTGAATCTTTGCAAACCATCATTGTACTGTGCACTCATTTGCTGTGTCCTCCCTCCATGCTTAATTTACGAGTTGCCTCGATCGCTTTGAGGCTTAGTTTGAACTCGCAAAGCAAAATGGCACGAAAAACTTTTCTATCCATGCTTCACTCAGAACCCTGAAATAAATATCCATTTTATGATTTTTAAAAAGCTGGGTTTTGCCTAAGGTATGCCAAACTGCATGATATACAAAATGATATATAACTTATCTACATAAACCTTTACAAGTATGCCAAAAACCAACCCCAAATTAATATACAGTTGTCCCCCCCGGTATTCGCGGGGGTTACGTTCCTAGAGCACCCACGAAGAGTGAAAAACCGCAAATATTGGATGTGGTCCATAAAAATGCCTATAAACGTCAAAATATAAGTAAATATATAATAATAATTTAATAAAAAATACAACACTCAGAGAAACACTCAGAGAAACACTCAGAGAAACACTCAGCGAAACACTCGAGATAGCCACACGTGGTAAACTGGGATGATGCTGGGCTGCATCTTCCTGAGACACTGCCTCGTGGGCAGCAGCCAATCAGCAGCGAGGAGAAATGAATAACGCTCTCGGATTGGCTACTTTCAAACCTCCAGCCAATAGCGTTTATTTTATATTGATATTTTGCTGAATTTACGTTAGTATTTATATTACAAAGTTAGTAAATTATATTGTTATTAATAATTTAGCGTTAAAAAGCGTGAAAAAAAATATATTTCCACGAAAAAAGCCATAAAAAATCGTGGAAGATATTTGCGATTCCGCGAATATGCGGGGGTTTCCACAAACAATTGTTGATTAGGTTCTAAGGAAAATTCCGCGAATGCTGAACCGCGATTACACGGTGGTCGACTGTAATATAAAAACAAACAAAACTTTTGTAACGACCTAATAGCAAGCTTTAGGCTTGAGGCGACAGACAGACAGTCATTCTGTTGTGTGCTCTCATGATTATTTCTCATGATCATTGCAAGGAGTGAAATAATTCTTGAAGTTAATTAGTGACTTTTGCTAATGAAGTGATTAGCATTTAGTCCACTTGATTAACAACAGTTTTAAAATCATTTATAATTAGTTGTCAATTAAAATTAAACAGGATATCAATTTTTTAAAACATTCTATTGCTAAACGCCTCACCATTTCTGTTTCTTGCCAAAGCAAATATTGTTTTCATCATCATTAGTGTGAGAATGAAGCATCTGCTCATTTACACATTAATGGATCTGTTGTGCACTAATGCTCAACGATAAACTGGATTTGTCTAAGATTTAATGATTTCTTTTCATGAAATGCAGGACATTATTACTGATTTAAAATCAAGTTGAAATTTTGAATTTCAATGGTTAATTTTTTATGATGCGATACTAGTTAATTCCCTCAATGAGATTTTTTTTTTAGTATAAACAAAACTGATTTTTAGCTTAAATTATTATGCTATCAGTCTTCTCTGCAAAATGCCAATACCAGCAGTTTGTCAGAGTCATGTGAGAGATTTTGGAAAGTGCCTGGAAACATTGATGAGCTCTGTGTTGGTGAGATGCGTGTAGTCTGAAGTGAAAATGTGATAACAGCCCAATTTTAGAATCATAGCCAGGTAATCAGGTTAAAATCTAAATAGTGCCATCTTCAGTATGTATTGACAAGATGGAGGAGGATAGGACAAAGTCGAGATTCTGCTGGAAGTCATGGATGCATCAGAGAAGCTTGTGTATTTGTTATTCTTAATCCAATTGACTTCTACAGGTAGTGGCAGCAATTTGAAAGATGTTTATCTTTAGCTCTCTGCAGTCAACTTACTGAACAAGTTGTTTAGTTTAAGCTTTTAGTGAATTCACAAGTTTGGACACCAAACTCCTACATGTAACATCATTGACATGACTGGGTCAGCCAGAATATGAAACTAATTGAGACAATTAACGAAGCAGCTGACATTGACAATACTACACAGAAGCTGCACATTCCTTTAGTAAAGTGGATGAGTCTATTTTCATGCTGGACACCATTATGACATTGGAAAACCTGGTTAATTGTGAAAACAAAAGGATTTCAAAGTATAGACTGCCTATTACTTAACTTTATTTGTTAGTGTGATGAACAAATGTTGAAGTGGAAGGCATACACTGACTGAGAAAAGGTAGAGGCTATAGTAACTTAGCAATGAAAATAAACTATTTAGTTTTAAGAGTAATTTTTATATTATGACAGCCTGTAATCTAAAAATCAGAAGCATTTCTTAAACATGTAAATCACCAGTTTGCTGTTAATGAATATTATTAAAGATGAAGAGGTTGATTGCTTAGTTCAAAGAAATTTTAGAAAAGTTCAGTATTTTTGTATCGTTATTATTATTAGTGTCTTTAAAATAAATGAATTGGCAATGTAAACTTTGAAATAAACTGGAAGTTAGACAATATGAAATTTGTTTTTATAGTTTTTGTGCAGTGTGCTCACTTATTTTGCTAGACATGTATTTGATGCATTTGTGGACAATCTATACACAGATGGAATAACAGGCACCGACATAGATCCCTTATTGTGGCCTGTTGTTCATTAACTATTGTTCCAAGCATTGACTTTGTGGGACACTGGGGCTGCTATGTTGTAAATGAAACTGTAAATCAACAGGGTTTGTGCCTGATATTTCTGTTTTCTACTGTAAGAGATTCTTCTGTTCTGTCGTAGACTATCTGTCATCTTTACCTTGTTCCTGTTCTTTGTGAGCACATAAATGAACAGATAGATGATTTGCTGGCTGCTTGGCGGGTTGTCATAGAAGAATACTCTGGACTTGAACATAAAAGAACCATGTGCTATTGATTTTTTTTCCCCCCTGCAGCATAATCATATTGTAATATTTATATTACTTTTAAGTTAAGACACATTACTTTGATATTAAAGTTCTTTTATAAACAAAAAAGAAAAACAAACTCTTTAGTTCTAATCAAATTGCAGTAAATACAAGTTTTTATTTATTTATTTAATTTTGTGGATTTTTGAAAGATATTTTCATTTAGCTATGGTGGAGTTATGGTAACTACCCAGCCAAGTATAAATTAAAAAAAAAATTAGGATAAGAACAACTATACAGGGTGTTCCAAAAGTCTTGGGCACATTTTGACAATGAATATCTCGGAAACTATTAAGGATATAAAAACGCATCTGGTAAATTCAGAAAGCTTGTAATCTCATTTTTTACATGGAATGTTCAAAGATGTTCAATGTGAGCACCATTGGTCACACGACACACATCAAGCCTATAGTCCAATTCTTGCCAAACGCGTCCCAGCATTGCATTGTCAATGGTTGAAACAGCTTCTGTTATTCATGCCTTCAGCTCATCCACGTCTCTGGGAATAGGGGGCACATATACCAATCCTTTCACAAATCCCCACAAAAAGAAATCGCATGGTGTGAGATCTGGAGATCTGGGTGGCCAGGACATGAGATCGTGATCATTCTGCCCAGACCTTCCAATCCATCTGTCTGGCAGTTTTATGTTCAGAAACTGTCTAACCCTGAGGCTCCAGTGTGGTGGCGCTCCATCCTGTTGGAAAATGAAGTCACCAGACTCTTTCTCACTCAATTTATCCATTAACTAAAAAATCTGAAAAGATATCTAAAAAAATCTTAATATCTGAAAAGAAAAAAAAAATCAATAGCCTTACAAAAAAATTAATGTAATTAGCTTTAAAATGACACAACTTTTATCTTACTACCATTCATAGTTAAATAGATATGGGGACTTCAAATGTGCCCAAGACTTTTGGAACACCCTGTAGAATTCAAGGACATTTTTGTTCATTGTATGTGAGGAAAAACAACAAAAAATAAACAAAATGATTAGTCTTAAAATATTTTTTTTAATTAGTAGAGAATATTACATATGTCCTTCACTTTTGTATTTATATCCAAGGATGTGATGAGGAATTAACTAATTTTAATGCTATAAAGGATATTTTTACAGATGAATTTTCAATTTATGTAGAATAAAAGGAAATTTGCATGCAAGAAGAGTTTAGCATTTTATTTTTGTAAACTAGCTCAAGATAAGTGAATTATTAAAACTTGAATACCAGCACACAGTTCTTACAAGGTTTCTTTATGGAATATTTGAAACTTGCCTTTCTTATATCTGCTGACAATCTGATTAGTTTCAGATGGGTTCTGTATCCCAGTAAATGAACAGGTTCATCATAGTAGGAGGGATCTAGATTTGTTTTGGCATCCTTGAGGTTGGTTCTTTGCAATTTGTGTAAGTTCACTGTAGAAGTGGGGGTGTCACCATCTTTGAAATTTATTCAGGCTATCTGGGAAATGAAGCATAATCCTATAATGGAACAATGAACCCAAACATATGTTAACTTATGACAATGGGCTACCACACACAGTTGCCAGACTTGGTTTGCAGTGAGTGTGAGATGAACAGAGAAAAAACTCTGATAAGTTGAGTGAGTAGCCTGAATGACTTTGGGAATAGCTGCTGTTTCCTGAAACTTTGGAAGAGCTACTAAAATGAATATTTACAAATTCCAAAACTCTGATGACAGTCAAAGTAAAAAATCAAACATAACAAGTGTGTGAAAAAAGGACTAGTGATATTTTATAGTAGTAAACTTACGTCTATACTAATATTCTTTGCTGTAAGTTTGAAGGACTTGAAAGAGCTTAAGTTTTTCCATTTTTAATACAATTTGTGTTAAAGTAGCAAACCACTGGTCTGTTTTCTTCAGAAAAATAATAACAAAACCTTTTGGAATATGAAATCATTTCTTTGCTTTTAATAAGAGAGCTCAATGCATCTGTCAAAAATTCCTGCTTTCAGGGTTTTGTAAATTTAATTCAAACTCAAATGATGTTTACAGCATGTGGTGGTAAATTCCTGAAGAAGAGAATGATTTAAAAAAAAAACTTTAATGTTTTCATTTCCCTTTTTGTGTGGGTGGTTTTCTCAGTGGTAATACTAAAAGAAGCATTTAAACACCAAATGGTGTATGACTACTTTTTGAAAATGAAATGCCCAAAAATTCTGACTGACTTTTGTTGATATTAGTCTTTGATTACATTTGATTATTTTTTTTGAAAATTGTATTGACCTTGAAATTTGTGCTGCTCACTCTTATTTTAATCCATGTATTTTCTCCTGAATGTTTCAAAGTGCTCATGGTATCATGACAGAAGGTTTCAGCACAAAAGATCACATTGAAAAATAGCCCTGGAACACACTGTTGCAACAACTTAACAGCTTTGAAATTTATAGGTAGAGTTTGTGGAAATTCTGAAGAAGCAGATAACAGGTGGTGGCTATCTCTATATCCATGAGAAGGAAAGCATGAGTGAACCTCACCTTTCATTTTGGAAATGTGAAAAGTGTCATCCATATGTTGAATGGTATGATCACAAATTGGCTGATGCACTCATGGCCCAAATCAGTCGTGCATTAAAGTGCTTCAAGTGGTTCTGTTGATGGGAAAACAGGAAGTTATGATGCAATAAGGAACCCTGTAAGTTTTGCCAGCATTGATAGCAATGTGGATGATTCAGAGAGAATGACATCCCTCTGCCTAGGGACCTGAACCAACTCAGGATTTTACAAGAGCTATAGTTGATTGTCAATGGAAAACTTCCTGCAGTCTAATTTGGGTCCTGGTTCTGATCAATGTGACTTGCTGATGGAACTTTCAAGATGACCCCAGCACTTTTTGAGTGGGTCTACATTATTCACACACTTCATTGTGGAACTCCATCTCTTTGGTATTCACACTTTCCAGCAAACATGTTTTATTAGCCTAAATTTCTACAATATGCTGCAAATCAACTTGAATTTTATTGGGAAGAAAATAGTTTTATTATCTGGTGCATGTTGCAGCTTTCAATCATTGTTTGGCCTTTGAAATTGGTTCACCAGAGAAAAATATCTATAGTATTTAAATTTTAATAGTCTATTTTATTATACTGATGATTTTTTCAAAAAAAAAAACCCTGAATTTTTAATGCCTTGAAGATTAACACAGAAGCAAAAAGCTCTGTATTAACTCTGCATTGCTATCTTTCAGCTTCCTATGGATGTTGATAGCTGGCTTAATGCAAACACATCAAACCAGGAAAACACTTCAGTAAATGAAATGAGTGATAGTTCTGACAGTGGAATTCATGGTAAGTTAGTTGCTGTTGGATCTTGTGTTGACATTTGTCTGTCTGTCTGTGTCCATTTTTTCTGTTGTATTGTTGTCTTTACACTCTAGTGTATTGGATCTTTAAATTTTGCTAAAAATTCACTGTAAAACTTTGTTTGGTTTCAGGATTTAAAAATTATTTTATTGTTGACTCCTTTAGTCATTGTTTTATGACTGTTCATTTGTTTTTCAAGATGTGAGAAAGTTTGAATAAATAATAAATTAAAAATAGCTATAGACTTTGATTTTACTTTTTGAATAATTGTTTAGTTATTTTTTGTGTTCATTGGAGCTTAGAAGAAAATAGAAGAAATTTAATTGGGGACACGAAGTAATGAGTGATCTGTCATAAATATAGTTGAACAGGCAGGTAGAATAAATTAGGCTTCATAAAAGCAAATGGAAAACATCTTTTTAGTCATAAAAAACTGGAACATGACACTGTTTTCCATATTACACCATGTTTTATCAATAAATCAATCTATTTAGAATAATACATAACCAGGGATATCAATCTGGCTTGATGTTGGAGGGAGTGTAAGGATTGTACATTCAACAGGCATTCATTCACTTACCCCACACACAGACAGCCTATGCACATATACATTTTAACACTTTTTGGTTGCGGGGACAATATCTGGTTTAAGGGACAGTTGTTACTTTAGATCCCTCCCACCAACTTCCAACTAGGTGAAGGTCAAAACAAAAAAGGTAATACTAGTCTAAAAGTACAATTCACAGTTCAACTCATTAATGATACCTGATTTTATTTGTGAAAATCGAAATCTTCAAAAGTTTAATCCAAATCCCAATTAATACATAACTCCAGGGGAATTAAATTAAAAGCAATAGTGACTACAGAGAATTTCAAAATTCAGCACATTTATGGAACTTCTGAAGGCTGTCAAAAATATAATGAAAATTTTCTACTTGAAATCAAAAGCTAAAGATTTCTGTTAAACTAATCAGGACAGCCAGTTTCAAATCCAGATCAATACGTCCAAAATATTGAAAGTAATATTGGTCTCCAAACGTGGATTCAAAATTGAAAGCGATTCTGAAAGTGTAACATAGTATTTAAAGTTAAAAGCTTTTAAGTTATGTTGCAGAAACAAACTTTTGACCACTTTCTGGACTGAGGTGGTTTCTTGGCTCATCTAAATGTCCACAAGTGGTAGAAAAGCCATTCACACACACACACACACACACAATGGAAGATGGTGGTGCACATAAATGCACCTGTGTCAGCTTTTCAGCCTTGTGAAGTGAAGAGAGTTTCTTTCCAGCACAACAAAGGATCTTCGTGTCTGGATAGTAGGGGCAGGTTAACACATTCCTTGACTGCTTTCTCTTTAACAGCAATGTGTATTTTTTCTGTTTTAGTTCTTGAGGATCTGCAGTTTGCTTTCTTGTAGAAGAACTGGCAACTTGTCTTTTTCCTGTTGCTATTTCTTCATAGCAGTCCAAAAGTGCAGGTGTCACTATTGATTCAGCAGCTGATGTTTGTGGGATGTCCGGATCATCGAGACTAGTTTATAATTGAAGTTTGTGATTATGTTTCTCCTGGGGTTTTGCTCAATCTCTTCTATCAACCAATTCCTTAGCAAGGGATATTTTCAGGTTCCAATGCAAACATCTCTGCACAGCTGCTTTTAACTGGTATGCAGTTGTCAGAATTTCTTCAAAAGTAGCATATTAGTGGTAGCTTTGTCTAGGAAGAGTTCTATAGCTACAATTAATGTTGCATCTTTCTGAGTAGCAAATTTTGTGATCTCTTCCAAGGGTTTTAAAAGGCAAACAAGTTTTTCAGCTTGGCTCCATTGATGTGGAGTTAGATTTGGAATATCGTGGTTTACTACATATGCCACGATTGGGTGGACACATTCTTTATGTAATGTACACTGTTCCAACAGTGGATACCACCTGTAAAAGCCCCTGCTTGGGGACCTTCATTTATTCCTGTCCTGAAAGTCTCTCAGCTTTTGTGAGACAGTAGGAGAATGATGGAATAATTAATGATGCTAATTCAGTTTTGAGAAGTCCAGCAACCTTTTTAGCATCATTGTGCTTAAGGCCCAATTAGATTTTAACTTTCTTTATACCAGCCAAAATTTGCTCGCTCATGTTGTTGGCTGTTTGTGATTTTGGAAATGGAACCACATCTAGGATGGCTCTGTGCCTTTGAAAATCAGCTGTTAGCCAATGACTGGTCATACTGTGAAATGGTGTTGCAGCTGTCATTTGTCACTGTTCTACAACTGAGTAAGGTTGTAGATTGGCAGTAGTCATTTTTCTCCTATTCTTTGGTGTATGGCTATGACTTTAAAATTTCTAATGTCCCATAATTTTTTCTTGCCAAGGGATTCCTCCATTATTATTTGTTTACTACACCCCGGTCTGGGTCTTCAAGTATCCTTTTTTTCAGCAGCATTAGCAGCAGAAGTCCTTTTCTGCTGAATCATTTCTGCATTGTATTTGATGATATTTCACCTTTAAATAGTTTATCGTGTTGGTAGTTGTAAATGTCTTTGCAGTTTTTCCACCTGAAGAAATTTCTTGATTGCGAAGCTTGCATTTAGTTATGATTGAATCTTTCTGAATCACAAAAGAATTCTACACAAAACTTTGTGAAGACATCTCTACTATTAAAATATCTGTCTAGGTACTAACTTATCTGGAAATGGACAGAGAATCAGTGGGCAGCCTGATTTCTAATTCCTCAGCTAAACAGCATCTCAAAAAACCGACCAGCCCCAATATTTAATTATTAAATAATGACCAACCATAATATACATCCCATGACACCCATGATTGATTATTGTAGTGTCACCAATAATGGTTTATGTGTTTAGGGCCTGCAGCTACAGTAAAAACAATGTTCACCTTTCCTAGACAGTAGCCAAGTTGCTCTTATCATAGTACACCTGGTTAATTATCTGTTATACCACACACAATACATTAGTTAGGTATTTTCCATAAGTGAAACAGATCACAGTGGCGGCTTGATTGATCACTCAGTTTATTAATTTTTTAAAGGACAACTATTTGAATTGGCAATTCCTGATTAGTCAGTTCAGATAATATAACTTAGAATGAATAAGTAGGGAAAACATATATATATATTCCATAGTCAAAACAAAGTTTTAGATTGATTTTTGTTAAAAAAAAAAATTACTGATATGCAGTGTTAGAAATACTTATGGAAATATGCTCAGGCTATGCACAAATAATGAGTAATTGCAACTGACAGACTTAAAGGATGCATTATTACAGAAATATACAAAAACAAAATTAATTCATTGTACAGTGCACCAGTATTTTATATGTGAGGTTTTTGCTTTATACCCCTTGTTTTCATGCCTCCTGTGCAGGTCATCAGTATATGACTAGAATGTTCTAAATATCCTGAGGCACTGCAATTCATACAAGGTGTTTGGTTGCTATCTGACTTTCTCAGTAACCATATAACCCTCATATAGCCCCATTGATGTTAATATCAGGACTTTGTGCAGACCACAGCAACTTTGTGAATGTTTCATCAGCCCTTTTATGATCCACGTAGTTTTTCACTACGTTGGCTGGTTGTTGTCATGTTGGAAGATAAATTCCCACCCAATGAGATCTCAGTAAAAGATACTCATCCATCATGCCAGTCTGTATGTCTGCAATAGTATACTTTTGTTTTTATGCAAATCTCCGACACCCTTGGCTGATATACAGTCCCACACTTGTATTGGTCCACCCCAAGCTTCAATGTAGCTGTTGTACATTGACTGTTATATTTATCCTTTGTCCACCTTTTAACAAACTGCCATTGATTATTGTCAAACAGTTCAAACTTGAACTTATCAGTAAAGAGCACCTTCCAGGTTTGGACATCATTTCTTCTGCTCATTTCAGCTTTGCTGTTTGGTTTGGTCTCTTCAACAAAGATTTTTGGATAGCTATTGAAGTCATTTCATGCTAAAGTATGTCTTACTGTTCTTGAAGAAATGCTAACATCTGTACTTGCATCTAGGTCATTTACAAAATCCTTATTGGCTTTTCATCTATCATATACAGAGCATACCTTAAGGTATTTAACATCACTTTTGGAGAGTTTGGGCTTTCTTCCTGAGTTGTCAACAGTACCAGTTTTGTGTATCCTCCTCAGAGTTTTGCATGGAGCTGTTGCTGAAATAGGAAGTTGGGTTGTGATCTGCCATATGGAGTAGCTCTCACTAGCTAGGACTTTGATTTCTATACACTTGTCATATGATATTTCTTTCCAAACAAGCATAGTGTTTACCACACCTTCACCACGTTACATTGATATTACTGCCTAACTTTTATAGTTTTTCAGCAGGTATGGCACTTGTTGATTTCTTGCATGACAACTAATCATGAGATGTGATTTTGTCATGTGCATTTAAATATCCACTTTTTTGTTTTGTTTTGTTAATTATTTCCAATACAGTAGAATGTTGCAATACATTACAAGTTCTCATAGTTTATGTAAACAGCAATTATTCAGCATGTTTCTTACTCTTTAATTTTCATTAGCAGTTACATTTTTATTAAGATTTTTGACAGCTGAATAAAGTTTGGAGAGAGAGTTTCATAATACACATCTGTCCCAGTGGGAAAAAGGGTGGTGGTGTAGATCTGTTTATTCTCCTGCTTTTGATGATATGTTGTACAGAAATAAGTTTCTGGCTTCCCAGTAAGAGCAGGCCAAAAACTCTGTTATAAATTTTATTAATCGATCAAGTAATTGGTAAATGGTCATTTTGTTAATCAACACGTCCCTAGTTGAGAGATGATTATATTTCTTACTAATAATAATTGCATTATTTATTCATTTTGTTTTGGATCACATTATACAATTAGATCAATGGTAGTCAACCTTTTTATTTTTTTTGGCTTGGGTGGCCACAGTCATTATACAATTTTAGTAAAACTACAGGAAACAACGATTTCTTACCTGTTCTAATGAAATTTCTTTGATTGCTTTTCCATCATCAACTTGTTGATGTCTGACTGCAAATTTGTTGTCATATGTACGAGCCCAGCAAGGTGGTAGTCCATAAATTGTGATTGATGTTTGTTTGTTATAATTTACATTGCTGAGAACAAATGCTTACAGAGATAAGTGCTTCCAAAGCAGCAACAAACAGAACATCTTAGCTCTAGAAAAATGTCAGGCAGCAAAAGTTTCCAAAATGAAAAAAAAAAAAACATTGTTCATAGACTGGGTTTGGGGAAGATCTTCAAACTTACTTTCGAGCATTGAATTGCACTTTAAGTTGATGATTTCCATCTGCAAAGAATTTATCTTTTCCTCTCAAAACGTAAAGGGTTTGTTGGTGAACAGGGCTGTTTTGTTCTGCTGAAAAGTTGTGAAAGAATGTTTGAAAAATCTCATTTGGGGAACTTCACTTTTTCTAAGTACTTAGCAAAACCAATGTCACTATATTCATTTCTCTAAAGTGTTTGAGATAATCTAGCTTTTCCTGGGCCATTTGTGATATCATAAGATTCAATTTCATAGTGAATGAAGGAATGACATTGCAGATTTGTGAAGAGTTCTTGTAGTTTGAGATTTAACATGTTGAGTGACTGGCGATGTTGGTGAGCCACTCTCTATCCTGCAAAATATTCTGCTTTTCTGATGACTCCCCTTTTTTTTAAAAAAACAAACAAACAAACTGTGGTATGCTGTTTTTAAGTAACTAAAAGGTAGAGATAATTGTCCTTCTGGAGAGTCCTGGTACTTCAGAGTATAATAAATGTTCACAATACTCCTCTTCTAACCTCTCCAAAAATTCTCTGGATTCTCACCTGTTTAGTTCTAGTTCAGATTTTATTCATGCATTTCACTATCAAGTTTATAACATAACTGAGGTTTAGGCTTTTTTCACTTAAGGCCTCTTGATAAATTATGCATGGTTAGTCAAGAAGCTGTTGGCCAAGAAATTGCTCCAAAAGAGAGGAATGCCTGGCATTTTTACCTGTCATAGCAGGTGTGCCATCCATACAGAAAGTGCCTAGTTTTGTCCAATCCAGACTATTTCTCTCTACACAACTATTTAGCCTGTCAAGTAAATCAAAGCCTTTGTAGTTCATCGAATAGATTCCAGCCAAAGGAGCTCTTTATCAGAGCGAAATTTCATTCACTGCTCAAATGAAAATACTTGATTGTACCATGTCACTAATGCCTCCATTGTTAATGAGAAAAACTTGCACCCCACAGCTTAAAATTGAACTTGCTCTGACACATTGTTAGCTTTTACCCTTTTTGTTACAGTCAAGTGAGAGGGCATATAATTTAATTCTGACTGGACTTCCTTGTCATTTAATTAAACATCTTGTTATCTCAAGGCTTGACTTCACGATTTCTTCAGCATCAGAAAGTGGCTTGTTTCTAATTTGCAGTATGAGAACAATCATGTGTGAGGCTGAAACCTGTTTTTCATCTCTCTCGGCGTTTCTTGAAAAATTGTTTTTAGTCACAAAACCTTAAGGACGTCAAAATCATCAGGATATTTAATGTTCATGGCTGAGTGATTCATGTTGTAGTGACATTCAAAATTGTATTTCTTTAGCACAGCCACATTAAAGCCACACAGACAGCCCACTGGTTGGTTGTTTTTTTCTAGTTGTAAAAATATGCTTTTTTTTTTTTTTCCAACTCAGGATTGAAGCACTTAAGCAAGATTAGTCTTTGGGCCACGTTGCTACTGTGTCAACAAGACTCAAGTTGAGATGCCAATAAGTAATAAGTACTTTCTTGTTTGCCTGTTTGGATTGAGTTGTGACACTGTGTAAGTTGGTCTCAACACTAACTTCTGTGGCTTGACAATATTACTTGTTGAGACTAAGCTAAAATTCTGCCAACTGTAGTTGGAAACTGAGTGGCATGAAGCTATAATGTGGCAAGAATAGCCAATCGTTGCTTCAATCTTACAGTCTTGTTGTTGAATGTGGCCAAAATTTATAAAGTGTATGTGCATGTGTGTGACACCTGTCAAGAGTGAATCAGGGTCTTTAGTGGAAATTTCAAATTGTTTCTATGACGCGTTTTTTAAAATTTATTTCATAATTCTTTAAATTTTTGTGGGCTAGTTCCAGCCACTCTGCAGGCCAAAAGGTTGAGCACCACCACATTAGACCATTAAGCTTGGCAGACATATATTAAGATTTTCTTCCCTCAACTTTCTGGGACTCTGCAACAGTCTCATACTGGCTCTCAATGGCTATGTTATATTGATGGACTGCTTTCAGAACACATTATTATTAATATTCTTTAAGGGGGAAAATTTTGTTTTTCTCTGTCTAGAAGGATAAGAATAATGAGAAATTTAAATCTATTTCATGATTTTCATCCAGACACCTGAACAAGATTTGGCCCCTCTAGATATTGATGATTGCTCTGATAAATGAGTTCTTAACTTGTTTACTAAATTTTAAGTCAAATATTGTTTTGTAGGTGTATCTCTAAAACAGGAACCTGCATCTCCAGTTCTGTCTCAAGCTTCTGATATATCTGCTATTGATATGTACATTAAAGAGGAACCATTATCTCCATGTTTGTCAACTGGATCAGATTCTGGATCAGAGGGAAGTACATCAGTAAGTTTTTGTTCTGTAATACAAGTGGATTTGTAAACACATTATTTTGCACTGAATAATTTTATGAGATAATAGCTATTGTAACCTGTAAGTAATTGGATTTTTAGTGAACTTTTTGAAAATAAATCATCTTTCAGACAAATGATGGATTGTTGCCCCAAGTTGGAATTGATATGAAAGAAAAGCAGCCAGATTTCATTCTCCCTTCACTGACCAGTAGTAGGAAGCAAACAGTATTACGGCTGGTCCAACAAGATGATGTTAACTCACAGATCATGATCACCTGTGCATCACCAGGGTCCATAGCATCGCTACCTGAAAATAACATTAATACTATTCTCAGTTCAAAAGTTAGAATTCAACCAAAACTAATTCCAGAAGCACAACTACCTGCCACTTCATCACCATCAGGTAAATAATAATTTAATAATAAATTAATTACTATGGTATTTTGTTTGTTTTTCATTAATCTTGTAGATTCAAGCCTGACTGTTGGGCATTTAGAAGCAAAACTCTAGTCATATCTGGACAGAAAAAGAGATTAATGTGAATTATATATAGATAGATACTAAAATTATATTCTGGTTATCACTCTTAATAAATTTTTAAAATTTCTCTCTCTCTTTTGTAGATACTGGAAAACAGTTGGTTTTTTCCACTGACAGCATTACTCATTTGGGTTCTCAACATCTTACCCTTCACCCTGCTCATGAATCCCATTTGCCTGTTAATAGTATCAGCTCTGCTTCATTATGTTCAACACTATCAGGTGACACAGATGTAAGTAGGCTCACTGACATGAAGTATTCGTGTTAAGAAAATAGGGGGTTTTTTTTTAGAAAAGTTAAACGTATTTCATTTTTTTTTTCTTTTCTTTTTTTTTTGGTAGTATATCATATTTTCAGTCTTAACTGATATGTGAAACTCTTTAGACAATCATTTGATTCTCTTCCTTCCTTTTACTTAACTAGTAGTTACTGTAAGTAGTCAAAAACTACCACTCTTTATTTTTAGTAATAGAGTAGTAGATGGATGGAACAGTCTACCAGACAGTTATACAGTCCAACACTACAGTCAGTATGCTTAAAAATGCATTGGATAGATAATTAGGGAGGGTGGGGCTTTATATAAGTTCTGAGACTTCCTGTTCTTTTGCAAATAACTGTAACTATTGTTGAGAACAGAAAGTACTCATTAACTGTAGATATGAAGGGGGGAAATATGTAAAAATAGGCTGATTGACCTGACATTGAGTCGGTTACTACGCTGCACAGACAATTTTAATTGTTTATTGTTCACCTGGTATTCAATGGTTGGTTGGTTCACACTTCTTTTTAATGTGAAATTTTTGTTTTCATTGACCCAAAAATTTTGGTAAGAATTTGATGCCATACATTCTGACTGAGAAATTGGTATTGTTTTTGAATGTACAACAACATGTCTGGACTATCTGGCTACTGAATTAGATAATGTCTGTGGTCTACATCTGTGATTATTCTACTGGACCCAGTGAATATCAACTGTCACAAGCAGAGACTCCACAAGAAGCATGTGCATAGCACCTGTCGAGAGTAAATCAGACTGTTTATTGGAAATTTCAAATTGATTCCATGACACTTAAAAAATCTTTCATAATTCTCCAAATCTTTGCATACTAGTTTAAACCACTCTGCAGGCCATAGGTTGATTGCATCAAACAAGTGACCAACTGACAGAGACATTCAATCAGGGAAATTCACACCCATTTCCAGCTGTATCTTGCATAGAACGTTTCAACAAATGGACTGGCAGTAAGAGAACATTGTGTAAATTACTGATCACAGTTACCAACATGAAAAAACGCTTAGTGTAGTGTAAGGACTGGTGAAAAGTGGTGGTGTCTGATGAGTCGTGCTTCACCTTTTCTTCTGCACAGATGAGAAAAGACAAAGCCACAGGTATCACCTGATGCCCCCTCCCCACTTTTTGCTCCCAACTGTCCAGATCTCTGGTAGCGAAGTCATAATTTGGGGTGTGCTTTGCTTGCATACTCTGGGGCCTTTGGTCTCTAGAAGGCAAGAATTAATGCCAAAGATTACTTTGGCATCATTTCTGATCAAAGGTATCCAGTGATGATATGTGCACTCTGATGGGGACAGCTACTTCCAAGATGACAGTGCTCCCATTGTGCATTGATGGTTTCATTTCCATGGCCAGCACTATCTTAAATCTTAATCCAATTGAGCATCTATAGGATGAACTTGACCTGCCTTGCACCATACATTGCATACAATATTAATAATTGAATAGAGAAACATCTCTCAGAATGTTTTCCAGCACTTTGTGGATTCTATGCCACATCATGTCATGGCTGTTATTTGGGCAAAAGATGGCCCAACTTGTTATTAGGTATAGGTCCTAATAAAGTGGCCAACCAGTGTATGTTATAGGATTATATTGTTTTCTTTGCAATTTAATTTTATTAGATCAACTTCCTTAGACTTTGGTTGATTGGAGAGCACTTCTAGATTTACTGGAGTTACTTTAGTTAGAGTGGAAGTTAATCTGATATTAGTGATAATATTTCTTTTTTTTTTTAAATAAAGGTGAAGGCATTAAAAAGACAACAGAGAATGATTAAGAATAGAGAGTCTGCAAGCTTGTCAAGAAAGAGAAAAAAAGAGGTAAACTAAGTCTTTGTTTGCCTTTTCTTTTAAGTAACAGAGAGGTAAAAATAATGAAGTCAAATACTATATCAAACTCCAAATTAATACATTTGTAGTGATGGTCTTATTCCTATAGACAAAGTTGCTTTGCTACTTGCTAGATTACTTTAGAGTTTCTATGTTTAATCAGCAGAATAGTTTTGTAATGTAAAGTGAAATTACATATCAAGCTTATTTGTGTTCTCTAGCTTTTTAGAAAGAGTCTGCTATTGCTTTGGGCAGCCCATTGCAGTGCTATTATTCCAAATTATAGTTCCTTCTGTTTTGCTATGTGGTTCAGATTATAAAAATACTTTGTTTACAAATTAGTAATTACAGTAGAAGCTTTTCTAATACAAAGTGCATATATATTCACTAATAATACAAAAGGTTACTAATGTATATTCTGTTATTATTTTCTAACAGTACCTTCAGAATTTAGAAACAAAATTGAAAGGTTTTGCTGTTGAGAATGAAAAGCTGAAAATGGAAAATCAGACTTTGAAACGGAAACTGAACAGTCTCCAACTTGAGGTAAGAGTCATTTAGACAATTATAAAAAGACGTGATAATTATTCAGGGTTTTATTTTGAAGATTAAACTGATTTTGAAGATTAAAATAATCAAAGTTGGCTACATTCAGTCAGGAAACTGGTTTCTTTTGCAAAATGCTTAGGTTGTGTAAAAATTAAGCTGCTAAAAACTTTTCCTTTTTTTTTTAGATAGTAGAAAAAATATTTTGAATGTGTTCCTGTACTGGTTTTTTTTTCTTTTTAATGGCTAGTCTTTCTTTTCATCTATTTGTTGTAAGATCTTTTTGCTTTTATTTAAGAGATAAACACTGAATAATCTCAAGTATCAAAGGTAGCAGTATTGTAAGTTTCAAGTACAACATGGTGTAGTTCAACTTCCTGGAAATTACTGATCTCTGTCAAATGGGACTTTACTTCAGCAAACTGAACAGTTTTAGGCATAAAATTGAATTATTTATCACTTTAAAGAATAGAAATTGTTATAATAGATTTTATCTAGTACAGAATTTGTTTTATTCACTCAGGATGCATCTAAACATCAGTAATTAATTATTGTAATAAACATTTCACTAATCATTGAAACAAAACTTCTGAAAAATGTTTTAGTACATCTAGTTTCTACTGATTGAAACTTTTAAAATTATCATTCTAGTGGCAGTTTTTCTTCCTTCATAATTTCTTTTTTCAACAGAATGATAAACTCAAGAAAGCCACTCCTGTAATTTCACATAAAAAGACCTGTCTATTTGTATTGGTGTTCATGCTGATGTTAAACCTGGGACCACTAAGGTGAGATAAGTTATATGTTGCAAAACTAATAATCTTGTTTAGAATAAGAATTGGAAAGCTCTCAGAGTGTGTGAGTGAGAGAGAGAGAGACAAGTTAATGTAAATTGTTAGAATTTAATAATACAAAAAAGAGGAAGACATCAGCTGCTTTTGAGCAATGTATGGAGGAAAAGCTTCCTAAACTAGTATATTGTTTCATTTCATTGAGTGGAATGCTACAGTGGTTTTCAAAATAAAATGTCAGTATGAGCAGCAGCATGTTGTGACTGAAAGCTTATGCTTGCTATCAGGTATTCTTATAACTGGACTACATGCAAGATAGATTTTATTCTGTGCAGTTCTGAAAGCATAAATTTCAATGAATTTTAAAAAAAGTGCGATAGAGGTACTGAGAGGTCAATTTCAGAATTTTAAAGCTTACAGCAGACTGTTCATAACAGTTTATAGGATTACTTTTTTAAAAAAAAACATAACAAAAACACCATCAACCTGTCACACAATGGCATTAGATTGTGAAATACTCATTTATTTGAGAAATCATCTTTGCTTTTTCGTTAAAAATCTCTCGAACTGATATCAGATTTAACCTGGCCAGTTATCTAATTGTGTTGTTTACTTTAACCTTTGGTTTCAAGAAAAAAGGAAAGAATATCTCTGATTTGTTATATTACAACCTTACTTTTAAATGTACATTAAAAAACATTCTTATATTCTCATTCATTCTTAATGCACTTTGTGAGACAGTTGAGGCACTAAAAGAAATAAAGTACTGACTTTTATCAGTATAGTATACTGTTTCTCTCTCATCACTATGATAATACTAAATGACACTGCTGACATTTACAAAAAAGAAAGAAAAATCTATTTTGGTTTTACACACACATTTCAAACTAAAAGTATATTGTTTCTCAGATGGCTACCCTAATTATTATTTATTAGTCTTTTCTTTTATTTTAATGGTTAGTGGTGTACTTAACACACTCAGTAGTGGACATTTTGTTATTTGATTTTGTAACTTGAAAAAACAAGCAAGCAAAGCTTTTGAGTTAGTTTTCTTTATTTTGATGATGTTTTACCCTGCTTTACCATTCCAATTATTTGGCTTGGAAAGTAAACTTGAAGTTTCCAGCTGACGATAGATATACCTGCTGAGAAAACAGCACAGATTCTTTTGTAGAAATTGAGCCAGTGGCATGTTACAAAAAAAAAAAAAAACAAACATGCAAAGAAATTCAATATTATTGAAGCAAATTTAATGCAAATGAAATTAACTTGCTCATTTCCTCATACAGGTTTGCTTAGTCATCCAGGTTTCGTTCCAGTTTTGCTTGAAATAATATTTTGCTGTTTCACAACTTTCAAATCCAGATAACACTGTTTGACAGCATTAAGCATGCGCAATGTTTGTTTTCACAGCGGCATCTTGAGGGGGAATTCCGATAACGGGCAGTTAATGAACGATGTGCAGTCTCCCAAACATGGCCGACACTTGTTGTCTTTTAGCAAGAGTTCTGGAACAGCAGCTTCAAAATCCATCTTGGCTCATATGACTGGAGCCATGAAAAGAACTCCTAAGCAGAAATCGCTGAAAAATTCCTTTGTAACTAATAGCACAGAAAATTCATTTCAGATGTGTCCGACCAACTTAATAAAACAGAATCTATACGGTAAGTGAATGCAGAGTCAAGCTCATACATTCCAGAAGAACAGAACGATCTTTTTTTTTTTTTTTTTTTTTGGCAAACCATGGATTGTGTTCAATAATTAAAGAATGGTTACTTTAGTGTTTAGGGTTAGGAAATGTTTATCAAATTCTGGTTGGCATTTCATGACTTATTTTCAAAGTTTGGTTTTATTTTCATTGCTGCCTTATGTATTTGTCACCTGACAGTATATCTTGCACATGAGATTTTAGCAAATGTGTTTTGTATTAAAAATAAATCAAGTAGGAAAAATGATGTCACATGAGAATGTGTATGGTGTCAGATCTATGAAACGGTATCATTATACTGCCAAGTGCTATGAACTTGTTAAAATCAAGAGTGGAAATCTTTGTTTAACTGTCATCGTGATTCTGTTATTTGATATAAGTACAGAAGTTTAGTTTTTTTTATTTGTGGAATAACCAATGATAAACTCGTCCTGCTTTTTTTTTTTTTAAACTATTTCAAATTAAAAAAATAATTTGTTTCAAGATAATGCATTAAAAATATAACTTCATGATTTAAATCTCCTGGTTTTTCTGATGGTAGTTGGTTTGTGACATGCAGGACAAGAAATATTTAAAAAAACGAAGTTTTACTTTTGTGATTATTTAATAAATTAGGTTTAAAGCTATTCACTTGCTTGAGAATTGTTTTTCTTTTCAATATGGTGTACGTGGCAATAGTCATTTTGTAGAGAACTTATGTAGAAGTGTTTTATGCTGTTTGTCAGCCTGAACACTACAGCAGTTTTGGAGAGTACAGCTACTGTGTATGTAAGATATAATATTACAGATATAAAGCAAAGACTAACTAAAGTTATAATCTCAAAATGGATGAAAATACCTGAGAGATTTTTGATTCTAAAATCTTCAGATTCACAATGCATCATGTTTCAGTGATTATTATAGTAATGACTATGGTAGTATATTAGTGTAGATTCAGTGTTTTTGTTTTTTCCTTTTTCCAGTATTTATAACTGCCACCAACAGCTTGGATAAATTTCACACAAACACTGAATTGTTTTTGTTTTTTAATAGTGATTTTGAATTATTTATTTAGATATGTCGTATATTTAAAAAATATATATATGAAGACGTAATTATAAAGATTCAGCAGTAGCTAATTTTAATTTGGGAAACTAACTTTATTCTTGACTGATTTGCATTATGAGATTAAAGGTAAAGTATCAGAGAACAAAAAAATCAACCAAAAAATATGGTTTAATTTCATTCTAATATGGAACAAAAAGAAATGCAAGGATCTGAATATCACCATTTCAAACCGTACATTCCACAACCTTCCTGCCCATGTGTTGAGAACTTTAAAATAATACATCACAAAAAAAAAAACATTAAAGAGAGCTCTTTCTTTTGAAATATTCTTTCCCACATAAGGGATGAGGATGAAACTTGTTATGGAAAATGTAAAAAATATTTTCATTATCATCAAACCCACACAAATAGGATAAGAAAATGAAAGAGAGATATGTACATTTAAAACCAAATTCAAAAAGGAGGCATAACAAATAATAAAATAGATAGTTTTGCTACAGCTTCATTTTTATAGTTCTAGTATTATCAGGATATTCTTGGCCCAGAATGTAATGCTGAGGCCATTAGTGTGTTGTCTGACAGCTAGTAATGAGCTATGTGATTTATAGGTGGAAGGATGGATTGTCAGTGTAGAGTTTGTATTAGTAATTTTTTACACTGCTCATGATCAAAGAATAATACTGATAACCAGTAGGTCTCTAGTGATAACACTTCTGCTCTATGGGATGTTTAACTCTACATCATGCCAAGTCAATTCTGCTTTGGTTTTGCAGGTTAGCTGCACAGCTGACCGACTGGATGTTTTTACATGAACAGAAGAAGAAAAGCAATGAGAAGAAACATGATTACAAGAGAAAGAAATACCACCCATTATTAAAATTTAGAAAAGCTTTGAGGGATCACAAAGGTGGAGTAAATTTGCAGAATATCAGGTAAATGTATTGTGCTCATTGGTGAGCAATTTTTGATTGGTACATATTTGATCAAGGATCTGAATTCTCTTTGAAGGAGGGTGCGCTGTTTCTTGTATTATTTCTTTTCTTGGATCTGTAAGTTGTCCGGAAATATCTGATGCACAGCGCATACACAGAACCATTTAGTATTTCGTAATATGAATGTAATGAAAATACAGAGTTTATTCAAAAAAGTTTGTGCCAAAATTTGTTAGTAGCCATTTGAACATTTAAAAAAAAAGAAGAAAAAAAAAGCTTTGTTGTACCCTAAGAAAATGTTATGAATATGTTGTTGCTTGGAGTACACTGGCACCAAAATGCATAATTATTGCTTTGTTTCAGATCTGGTTCCAGTTACGAAGTCCAGCTGTTTGAAGAAGTGGGATCCAAGAAGTCTGATCTGTTCAAGGGGATCAGAAGTAGAAATGATACATTTTATGTATTATCATTTAGCCCTGTGAGTTGAGATTCCCTATTATTTTGTCTACATAGCATCAAGCCCTAATCTGACCTGATAACCAGTATATGTAAAGCAGACTTATATGCCTGCCACTTACATTTACATTATGTAGACCTAATCAGGATGTAGAATGAAAATTGACTAGAGTTATATTAACCATCTTAACTTAGTCCTAACTTATTTAGCCATGGTTAGGTTACTTAATTCAGAAAATGATGCTCACCATACCAAAACAATGTTATCTGTTTTTTCAACACTTCACTGTCAATAAAAATGCATTGTCCCAGCAAAAAAAAATGAAAAAAATTCACTGAATCAGTTATCAAAACAAATAAGCTGTTAGTTGTGATGTTTTTATTACCTCAGACTCTCTTTTTTTTTTTACATTACAGACCCAGCAAATTCTATAGATGTTGAATTTAGTTCATTCTAGAAATATGATGTTAGCATATTCATCCACTATTTTTCTTACTGATTTTAATAATTATCTCGCTGTTTTCATATAAATGTTAGTGGACCTTATTATTGATGACTGCTATTGTTTTGTTTGGCTGATGAAAATGTAATTCCATGTGAAACGAGGTTGTCATCCATTATTGCCTTTCATAAAACTGGTTACTTCCAACAGAATTGTGGAGAAAATTGTTGAGTTACATGAGTTGATGTGCAAACAGCCATTTATAGAATGAAGTCAGCTGGCTCAGCAATGAACTTACAAGGCTGAAGAAGAAAGAGAAAGATCATGGAGTGGGAAGACAGGTTGTTGGTTTGAAAGTCTATAGCAAAGCCTTTCTTGTCAGGTAGCCATTGACCACAATTTTTCTACAACGATTAGCATCTCTAATTTATAATACTAAAATACACTTGTGAGAGGTTGAATTAATTGGCTGAGTAGCAGCTAGAAGGCCATTGCTTAAATGTGGTAACAAGAGAAGGTGACTTGACTGGACTAAACATCACAACTACACTTTGGTACATGTTTTGGTTGGATAATAGCAGGTTTGAAAGATTTGGTTCTAAGAGAAGAAAGGCTGGAGAAAAGTAGAGGTAAAGCTACGTTTGTCTTAAAATTAAACATGTTGAGGACTAGTCCCTTTTTTCCACAGACATAAATGCCATCATTCAGCAAACATTGTAAAAGATGATTTCCAGGGGGAAAAAAATTGTCTATGAAAATGTGATGTTTTTTAAATTTAAGTTTTTACCAAGATCACAACTTGTTCAGACTTCTACATTGTGTAAATCCAAGTTTTATTTACTTACATAACCATTATGAGAATCAGCTTGGCCTAACTGATTTGTAAGGATTCATATAACCATGGCTTCCAGGCAAAGATGTTTTTCTTTGAAAGTTGTAAACATTAAAAAATCTTCTAAAATATTTATTACCTTTCTTGTTAGCAGTAGTTTATCAGCAATTGCATGATGACTAAAAATATTTCCAGTGTGAAAATTTTGGTCCAGCTTTTCAAATTGCAGTGTCCATAGTACCAATATTTTTAGTTTCAGAAATGTAATCATTGTAAGATGGATAAGAAACAATACCTGTATAAATTCCAAAGTCAACCATTTCATGTTTTGTACATAGCTGCCAATTAACATCTCCTGCCATTAGATATTTTACTTGCAGCATAAACATTTATTTTGTCACTAATTTTTAAAAATAAATCACATGGAAATATTAGGTTGTTACAAAAGCTTTGTTAGTTTTTATATTATGTTAATTTGGGGTTCACTTTTTGCATGCTTGTGAAGGTGTACATAGATAAGTTGTCTATCGTTTTGTATATCGTGTATCTTTTGCATACATTATGCAAAACCCAGCTTTTTAAAAATCATAAAATGGATATTTGTTTCAGGGTTCTGAGTGAAGCATGGATAGAAAAAATTTTCGTGCCATTTGCTTCACGAGTTCAAATTGGGCCACAAAGCGAGCAAGGCAACTTGTAACATTAAACAAACATGGGGTGAGGACACAGCAAATGAGTGCACAGTACAACGATGGTTTGAAGAGTTTCAATCAGGAGAAGTGAGCCTCAAAGATAAGGAATGCAATGGACGTCCTTCAAGCTGTGATTATGACCGTCTGAAAGCCTCAGTTGAAGCTGATCCAAGAAAAAGTGCTAGAAATTGCTGGAGAGCTTGATGTAAGCACTGCAACTGCTTCGAGACATCTTGATGCAATTGGCGAGGTGAAAAAGCTTGACAAGTGGGTGCCTCACGAGTTGAATGAACAACAACAAAATCGTCGATTGAAGATCTGCTCTTCGCTTATCATAAGAAACAAAAATGACCAATTTCTTGACAAAATCATTGTGTGATGAAAAATGGATCATTTAATGGATTCTGGTGTTGCCACCTTTTCTACTTTCATGTTAAAAAACATAGAAAATGAGATATTAGTCTTCATTGTCAATATGAGAACGTAAATATTTCTTTTATGCATATGATAATGTTTTGTAATTTTAGTCTCGAAACCAAATTATATATAGTAGGGATTCATGTTTAAATTATGTGGACTTCAAGGTGGTTTAAACTACTTGATCTTTTGAATGCATTGTTTTTAACTATTTTGAGTGGTGATTATTAATTTTGTTTAATTAATCATTACTTTTTAAAATACTTATAATGCAATATAATACATGGAACAGAATCTGGATTTGCGGCAATTGTTTTACATTGCATAACAACTCATCCTTTCATATGACAATTGCAAACGATCAGCACAGTGGCTCGACAGGGACAAGGTGCCTAACCACATTCCACCCAAAGAAGGTCATGGTCACTGTCTGGTAGACTGCAACTGGTGTCTTCCACTATAAGTTCTTACAACCTGATGTAACCATTACAGCTGAAAGGTACTGTTTTGAATTAAATGTTCATCAGAAACTCTCCCAATGACAACCGACATTGGTGAATCGAACAGGCCCAATCCTGCTCCCTGACAATGCTTGTCTTTATGTTCCTAAAATGACTCTTCAGAAACCAAACACGTTGGGGTACGAAGTTCTCCCCTCATCCAGCCTATTCACCAGACCTTTCTCCCATAGACTGCTACCTTTTCAAACACCTCAACAGTTTCCTCTGTAGAAATCCTTCCCCAACCAAGCAGCAATTGAAACTGCCCTCCAACAGTTTATCAACTCCAGAAATCCAGATTTTTTCAAAATGATATAAATGCACTTGTAACTCGTTGGCAGAAGTGTATTGATTGTACTGGAACTAACTTTGTTTAATAAACTTCATGTTCAGCAATGATATGAACTCTCACTGTTGCGGTTAAAACCCGACAAAATTTTTGTAACAACCTAATAACTGATGATAAGATGTAGTTTTCCTTTTTGAAGAATCTGGTAGATATTTTGCAATCACTGTTACTACAAAGTCTATGATTGATGGCAAATCAAGAATGTCTGTTGTCCAGGCATTCTTATGTGGTCAGTCTCATCTACAGTCAAATTCACACAGAATTATTTCTACTGCTTTGTAAGTCATCACTGTCCCTATCTAAAATATTGCCAGACAAAAATCCTTCAAAATCTTTGGGATCTTCCAAATTATAGACCATGTTGTAGATTATCATGTTTTCAGTTATCAGAGAATGTGAAAAATCACTTATTTAATATATAATGTATTAAAATATACTGGCTTCAACTAAGGTAGTATGTCTGTAAACTATTCATTGGTAAATCTTGTCATGTCATGTTCAGAACAATTACTAAAACTATAGTGAGTTGACCAGTCGTCAACTTTAGTGAAGTGCAGCTAAAAATTGATGTTGGCTTTGGGGCTTAAATTTGAATAATTTATTTATTATTTTCAGTAGACTCTTGATGTACAGATACTTGGCATAAGGAAATAGACACCTAAGTTTGAAAAAAACTTGTTTATTTTGAAACCATGCATAGCACTGGCAAGATATGAGTTGGGTTAATACTTTATGGTGTAGCCCTTTGCCTCACACAAGGTTGCAGCACACTGACACTGTGTGTGGATGAGATCAGCAATCTCAGTCTATGGGATTATAGCCCATTCCTTGCATAGTGTTTGTTGTAGGGAGTTGCAGGAAATGGAGTTTTTGCAGGGATTGGTTGAGGATAGCCCATGTGTTCAGTGGGTTTTGTGTCTGGAGATTTGCAAGGCTATGCCAATGCTCTGACTCTCTCTCTCTGAATTTCGTTTGTGGTATCACCTAGGACACAATTTTCCATAAAAATATTACTACTATTTGAACAGACGACCATTAGCATAGACAGGCAGAAGATACTGTTCCTCCACTGACTAGCTGCTGACTGTTCAAAAGGCCCCAATCACAAATTACCATGTTTTGTCATAGCTTGCAAGTGGTTCAGTGAAAAATGCTGTGGTGGATGACATCACACCCATACGTGACCATCATTGGATAATGTGAAAACCTGGACTCATCTGAAAAAATGACAGTGTTCCACAAAGAAGAGAAGGGTGGTGGTAGTATGTGTTGCCCATTGCATTTTTGCATTCAATGACTAACATACATTGCTTTGAGTCAGTAGTGGTTTTCATCTTGCTACTCTGCCATTGTACCCTATACTATTGAGATAATGCCTGATGGTTTTCATGGACACTTGCACATATTCTGTCATATTTGCTGTTGATTATTGGGGTTTGGTTTCCATCCTCTTTTTTTCAGCTCATTTTCATTGTTTGCTTTGGATGTCCATGAGGATGCACATGAACAGTTGTCTTCTCTTAAACTGGACAATCATCCTGTTAACAGTCAACAGCAAAATATCCAGTGCCTTGGTGGGTTTTTGCTGGTTCTACCAACATCCCATTGCCTAACTATATATGTCTCTTTTTCAAAGTCCATTAGTTCTAGTATTGTTTGTGGTACTGCTTGGCTGTCAGCAGACTAGGGCTTCATCTCTCGTGGACTTGTTCTTTTTGCCTGTTTTCATGTGCTTGTGTGTCTGGAATGACTTATTTGCATCTCAGATGGGTTGCTATTTACTTTTGTTAAGTGTCTGTTGTATATTATCTGAAACTTTAGATTGAAACAGTACTCATACAATATTACTGTGTAAAATGCTATATTTCTCAGTGTTTATGTTGATGTGGTATAAGTCGAATTGGCTAATTTTCCCATTTTTCTTTCCTTCCTTCATAGATAAGTAAATTTGGCATAAATGACTAGGCTACATCAACTATGATATTTAGCCAAACTTTCAACCAGTCAATATGTCAAATCTTTCATAACACTGTCATCACATTGCATCACTGTCTACAGGCTTGTGAATATTAATGAGCTGTTTGTGCATATCATTGAAATACTTTGTGGGACAATCTTCTGAATAGTTGGGGTTCTGATATGCCAGTGTTTATTTTTAGCTATTGCATGACATCAATGATCATCAGGCGACCTCAGTTCATTTGCGCTGTGTTGAATTGTCTACTTTAGAAGGCCAAATGTATCAGTTTTGTCTATCTTTGACATTTTTATTTGATTCTGAGATATTACAGCACATTCAACTCTCAGTTTCTTTTTTCATAGCATGAGATGATATTCAGCTTAGTTTCAAGTTGTCTGACATTTGGGGTTCACAACTAAGCCAAGAAGGCGGTCACCACATCAGCTGTTTTCTGCTTAGTACTGTACACCGTCAAACCGTCAAAAGAAAAATAGGGAGAAATGTGAAGACAGCGAATTGTTTAGCCTTTAGTCTCAGCTGTACAGTACCAAATCAATATCACATGGCACATATTCCTCCAACTTTCCTCAATTTAGTCCACCCAGTTTTGCCCTCTGGGTTTTGTTCAGTTGGTAATGTATCCTTCACTTTATACCAGTCTTTAACACATTTCTTGCTGACACCATCTTTCGTATGTATGGCCATATTACCACTATTTTCTTCAGCAAACTTAACATCCAACTTAAAGACAGCTGTGTTTGACTTGAGAGACTTTACAGGAAGCGTTTTGAGATGAGGTAGAGGATTTATTGGGGGTATTCATACATAGAATTGAAAAGAATAGACAGGACAATTGGTGAGCACTTGCTCCTTATTGATTGGATAATTTTGCATGCTTCAGTGAGGCCATTAACAATGAATTGCTCACCCAATCGCTGAATGTTCCAGGCAGTAATTTCTATAGTCTGTTTTAAAAAGTGAACAATTTTACAGTTTATTTCAGAAAATAAGTCATTTTTTATTTTCATTAAAGCAATTTCAGTAATCTATCCACAGATAAGTCAATTTGGAGTGAAGTCCAGACTTCTTGGGGCAAAAAATATCAACTTAAATGCCAAAAAATAGTTTGTAGCATAAAACTGAATGTTATGAGAAATTTAGTGAGTTATCTCTAATTTTTATTAAAAAAAATTGTGTGGTTTGTAGTTCAGAGATGCATATTATCAAGGTGAATGTAACTTTTATAACATAAAGGTATTTTTATTCTGTTTAGTTTTCAATACATGTATTATACAATATTTTAACAAGAGTTTTTATCCTATGTTTTTTGTGTATGCAAAGTGAGGGCTGATAAATTTCTGGATTGGGTTGCTTTGAATGCTTTTATTTTGATGGTTTTCTTTAAAATGCTTGTGAAGTATTACATTTATTTACTCAATATATAATAAACCGTGCATTTATCTTATGAATTGAATTTTTCAGGATTATTTTTTACTACCAGCTACAGCACACAACAAAACCGCACGTCCACGCGTGTCTTTGCTGATGCCTTCTCTGGCATTAAATGGTAAGTTTATATATCCTTTGCTGTTGCTTACTATGAAACTTACATCACAGTAAATTTCAGTTTCTTTATCTTTGGACATCACATTGACTGTAAGAAAACTGTTATTGGTTGGTATTAGGACACGTTAATTGACACAAGTTTTATCTGAAGTGTGGGGTGGTAATACCTTTAGTAAGTTACTGGTGAGCTTGAGGTTACACCTTTTGTTAGGTGCTGACACTGTTTAGTACAGTTGATGCTCAGAACTGATTAAACACAGGATGAAAACATGTATTTGGACAGTTAACATATGAGGAGGCTGGGTTTACAGTGATTAAATACAATTAAGACCTCAGAAAAAATTTAAGTTTGATATTTCAGTTTTCTAACAGATAACAACAGGGAAGTTGCCCTGTGAAATACACAAGCAATTTCTTTTTTTTTTTTGTAATAAAACATTTTAATGAAAAGGTGTGGATTCGCTGGTGCCTTGCTATCAAAATTTTAGATTTTTGTAATTGAGATTCAGAATTAGTTACATTGTAATTATGGTCAGCTCTTAATAACAGTTTTCTGGATCATAGACACCTTTTTACATAATGCAGTCAGTCTTAAAATTATTAAAGTATTTTGACTAAAACTTTGTATCTTACTCAAATGAAACTACAGGCTTTGGAGAACTTTGAGAAAGTGTTTCAAAGAGAGAATGTTGGAAACAACAACAAAATATCTACTTTTTAAAATTTCTTATTTTGTAATTCATATTCCTTTTCATTTGCAGTTATCTAGCTGTTTCCTGAAACATTAAACAACAAATTTTGTAGAAAGAATTACCTTATTAAAGGGTGGGGAGATCCAGATTATGTAAAATTTATTCTGGAAGCATATGAGATCTTTTAAGATCTTAAACAAAGAATAGAATGATGACTGCAGTACAAGTATGGTAAAATAGCTAACTGAAAGTTATTTCAGAATAAAGATGTTTTTTAAGAAAAAAGTTGTATTTATTGAAGTAATTTGTAAAGAAATGGAATAAGTTAACCTTTGAATATGCCTACATATTTACAGGGTCTGGGTATTGATCCTGACTGACTAATCCAATAAATATGTTTCCAAGATTTCATGGTCTGTAGGAAATGTATATTTATTGGGTTACTGTCTGTAGATATGTGGGCATGCTCCTTGATGAGTTATGTTTTCATCTTGGTTCAGATATTGATATTCATACCAGCAGTGAAGATGAAAAGCCTAGACCTGTATGTTACATTCATTAGATGGAAACAGTTCAAAGTTAGCCAGGTTAGAATTTGAGAATACTAAAGTGTGAACTCTGAAAATAGAGCATAGAACTTTTTCTTCTCAAAAGCCTTTTATTTGAAAGTACAACTATTCATATAGAAAGCTCTCCTTTTTTTGTTCTCAGAGTCTATGCAGGCACCACCAGGAAGCATTGGGATGATTCAGATAGATTGTGAAGTTCTGGGTACTGAGCTGATACACATGAAGAAGTCAGTACTTCCAGATGTTCTCCAGCGCAATGCTTCACATGCTGCAGAGGGTTCTAGCGAGAAGGGAAATGCTTAGGTGTTCAGTAAGGTTGGGTTTTTATGTGAAAATCAATGAAAAAAATAACATTGAAAGAGTATGAATGAGAAAGTATTGATGTCATTTAATGAAGAATATTCTTACAAGCTGTGCTAGCCATCATTTGCTAACATTCCATAACTCCAACAAGGACCAAAATGTGTGTGTGTGTGTGTGTGTGGAAATTAAATCTTGAAAAAAAATGTCTTTAAAAAAATAACGAAAGAAACAAAACTTTACCTTTTTACAGACAGAGTTGGCATATAACCATTTCATGATGCTTGTTTTTTAACAACAAACTTGCGTTAAAGCTCCATACATGTTGAATTTATTCCCCAAAGTAATTTTTATCAGATATAAGGCTGAAGATAAAACAGATCTGGTTGTCACCAGGTTTTAAAAGCATGACAAAGAAAGTAGTTACTAATCTGCCAAGTATATTTTGATAGTTTGTTTGCATTTAACATGAAATCTAAATAATTTAGATCCATTATTAGATGCCTTTTACTAAAAAAAACTGACTGACATTGGCTTTGGTAAGGCGTATTAGGACAATTCCTGAATCCTCATTGATAAGACAATGAAATATCATTTGGTATTTTTCTACAAGTGTTAGGAACTTGTTCATAAGGAATAAAAGGGGTTTGAATGGAGAGGTGAGAAGTTGGATTTGGAGTGAGACATTTTACGTAAGTTTTCTGTGATTCAAACCAACACTCATTGTAAAATGTAAATATTCATTAATTAGTGTTTTAAACTAAGGTTTAACTGTTACTTTTTAATGCATTTTGACTAATGGGGCTTTTGTTTTATACTGTTACTATGAAATCTAAATATTCCACCCATAGCCATTGATTTTTTCATGTGCAACCATTGTTCTGGTCCAAATGAAGATAGTATTATTACATAATGGTAAATAATCACATGCATGACAGGATTAGATTTGCAAAGAAGTTATTCAGTACTTTTAAAGGGGCTGCCATACACAACATGCAGAAAAAAATCATCTATGTCAGCTTCAGTTAATGTCATCTTCATTGCATATTTCTTCAATAGTAGTTAAGTAGTTTGAGTTGTCTCTTGAAACTTCATATTAGGAAATGTCTTTTTAGTAACAGAATTACAAAAGAATGGAGCAAATTAACATTAATAGTCATTAACATCTTTTACCTGAAAGTCTCTTATGTGGCATGATTATGTTCCATCAGCACATGGTAACCAAGAAAACTAATGACTTCAAGATAGTCAGTCAGCTGGATTAAACAGTTAAGTCATTTTTTTTCTTAGATGAAGCAACTTTAAAAATAGGGTAACAAATGCAACTGTAGTTTAAGGACATCACTTTGGACTGTATAGAAATGTACTACTAGGGGAGGATTGTTTTTTTAATGTAAGCTGGTAAGTTTTGGTAAACAGGGCTGGTGACAGAAATGGGAATATTTTCATTTCTTTACTAATATTGTTTGATACCAGTATTTTTGTTTTAAAATATAACTGCTTTGTTACAGTTTTATTGGTCTTTCTAAAATAATTTTAAGTATATTTTCTCTTGAAAGCCTGACTGTCTTTTCTGACAACTCTTTTGGTGTTGTGGATTTTGCATTTATTGCTGTCCATCTTCTGTAATGGTGTCTTCATCTTAGCGAAAAAATTACAAGTCCTTGGGGCTTTCAGAAGAGATTAATTCACTGTTTTGTTGTGTGCATATCTAGCAGATAATAAAAGATGTCCATATAACAGTTCATTAAAATCTCCAACTAAAGCTCTTATTTTGTCAAGATAATAGCTCTCTACCAAAACATTTTATTTAAAAAAAAAAAAAAAAAATGTTATTGGTAAACTGTTGTAATGTGTGTGCATTTCTCTTTTTTTAAAGTAATAACTCACAGGTCTCACCAGTGCGCATTTTCACATGGTGGATTTAAATGAAAAATGGCAATCAATTTGAATAGATATTTTTTCACTAAGGCAGTCTATACAAATTCCTGTGTTGCAGTACCAGTCTTGCATTTTAATTGGATTCATTTGAGATCAGACAGGAAAAAATGTGAATGTCAACTATGCAGCAACTTGTTGAAGATTTTCTAAATATAGCAGGTTAAAAGTGGCCTTGGATTCTTCACATTTATTAAGTGGTTTTTAAATAGCTCCTCATGAGGCTATTGAGTTTGGTTCATTTTAGTGTGTGATGTGTTGGTGTTAGATCTTGTTTTGTATGGCATCTTGGTAATCTTGCATGAAGCAGTTCTTGTATATTACATCAGGTTTTAAGAAGCATCTTTCATGATAATGGTGTAGTTATTCGAGTGAGTGCATCTGCCAGGTGCTCCATAGTTTAAACTATTTAATATTTATATCACTGATTAAATGCACTAATCAAGACAATCTGTAGTGCTGTAGAAAAATTTTCAGTCTCCATAATGCTTTGGCAGACTTCATGAGGTAATCGCAATTTAATTTTCTTTACACTGACACCAGCTGAAAAAATATAAAGACAACTTTATAGAAGTCAACTGGCAGGTATATTCCGCAAAGTGGTAAATAATTTAATTCATGGGGTTAGTTCAATAGTACTGCAGGATCCTGTCTGTTTATACTTGTTTAACTGACCACCTGTAGGTTAGCTCTTGGTCCATTTGTATAATTTGCGGATTAGTTATCTACATCACCAGTTTTTCAAGAGCAGTCAGTCCATTAGTGAAAGAGCCATTTTGTTGATTTCAAAATAACCTTTTCAAAATATCCCAAGTATAATTAATTAATTTTTTTTATTTGGCTTTCACCATTCAAGAGCCTAAAATAATTTCTGGTGAGGAACTGCATGCTCTTTTATTACCTCTAGAGGTGCTGGATGGGATTTAAAAGACATCAACTTGCACTGTCATTTTAGATGACTAGTTCTGTTCACTGCATTTTTAAAATCACAAATAAGGATACTACAAACTTTACACAGTCCCTCTGTCTTATTTTTTGTCTGGACAATGATTACAGACAATTTTCCCGCTGTTCAGTAGGAATAGGATCTTTTTATATTTAAATTTTGAGGGTCACATGGTTGTGTGAACCTGGTTAGTGGAATAGACTTTTGCTTTAGTTTGGCATTCAAAGAAATTATTTGACCTGTTGTGATTACATTTTGTCATTTGGAAAGAGAGGGGACATGGTAAGACATGTTTCATGTTTATAAATTCTGGGTTCATTGTTTTATATAAAAAGTTAGAAGAAATGATTATTTTTAAACATGTTCTGTGAAAACAAAAAAATTGTGCTTTATTTTTTCTCATTGTTAAGTATGAATAACAATTTTCCACCTACTCTACTGCTGTTGTGTTGTGGCTGGAGTACAGCAGTGAGTGTACCAGTTACTTATGCAGGTTTGTTTGTTTGTTACATTGACGTTGTACAGTGGTTTTACACAAATGTACCATTTTTAAATTTTCATGTGAAAAAAAAAATTTGAAAATTCCCAGTCTTGCACAAAAAATTTATATAAATTAGATTATACCATAGTTAAATCAATAAAAATGACTATCAGGGAAATACTATTTTGTTGTTTGCTTGTATTAGGGATGTGATGATTAGGAAAATTCATAATTTTTGGCCTGCTCTTACTGGGAATCCAGAAATGTAATTCTGTACACAGTATCATCACAAGCAGAAAAATAAATAGATCTACTTTCCCACTGGGACAGGTGTGTACAAACTTTATTAAGCTGCCAAAAATCTTAATGAAAATGAGAGTAAGAAACATGCTGAACTCAGCCTGCGTATTGTATGTGAAGTTATATCAGTAATTTTAAACGTTGCTTTGATTATGGAATATAAGTCAGATTTTCATGATATACAGTAGTGTGCAAAAGTATTGCATAAAAATGGGTTCTTATTTTGTATAAATTAGTATGTTTTCTGTTGTAATTGAAAGGTATCAGTGTCTTTAAGTGATTTATAACACTAAGATCCATTTTGTAATTGCACAGTCAAAATTTAAATAATAATATAATTTTCATGAAATCAGTGTGTACAAAAGTGTTGCATAAACTACAAAAAATTAGAATGTTTATATTTTGTGCTATAATAGTTCAGGAGAGTAGAATATAAATATGAAAAACTGTCATTTTCCACTATTCTGATTCATTTTTGTTCAATATAGTGATGCCGAGAGCCCAATATTTGACCCCTGAACAGCTGGCCACAATTGTTCACACGAAAGAAGATGGTGAAACCGAGTGGGTCATTGCAGATCGTATCGGTTGCAATCAGTCGATGATATATCTCACCCTGGAATGTTGGAAAGCCGATGGGAGCTTAATTTCGAAACGCAGAGCCGGCAGACCGCGGAAAATGACAGCTCGACTGATCGCCTGCATGTCGAACTCTGACAGATTCCACACTTCTACTGACATCCAGACCGCCTTGTCAAGGCACCATAGGATCCAGTTGGCCTCATGCACCATCAGACAGCGTTTGACCCACATGGGACTGTTCGGGTGATTGGCACAGAAGAAGCCGTTCAGTCTGGACAATTGTTGAAAGTAACTGCAGTGGGCTTGCGACCATCTCCACTGGACCATGGCCCCGAGTGTTGTTTTCCGACAAAAGCAAATTCATGAGGGTCCACTCGGCGGGTCGGGTGTACATTCGGCGATTGGTGTCTAAGAAATACCATCTTGGTTGCACTCGACCGACTCTGCAGGCAGGTGGAGATTTGGCCATGGTTTAGGGCTGTTTTCAGTCGTCCGGTGCATCACATGGAAGGTTGAATGAATGCTCATGACTACGCTAAGATCGTCTCGGACATTGTTGAACCGTATGTGTGTGACCACATGCCCCTGACGGCCATCTATTAGCAGGACAATGCCCCAATCCACACAGCTAGGAGTGTCAAGGCCTTGATGGCAGAGTTGCAAATCCCCCTCCTCAAATGGCCGGCTCAAAGCCCAGATCTCAATTCCATCGTAAACATTTGGCACTCGATCAAACTCAGTGTTAGTGCCAAAAAACCGAAAAATAAAACGGAAAATCGAGGAAGCCTGGTCGGAGTTCATTAGTGACAATTGTCAGCGTTTGGTAGCCAGAATGCCTCGTCGTCGTGAACAAGTTATCAAGAATTTTGGATATTCTACTCATTATTGATAGATCTAATCACTTTCTGCATAACTGGAATTGAATCTGAATTGATTAGATAGCTGTCTAGATTTTATGCAACACTTTTGCACACGTTGATTTGATGCAAATGATTTTCTAAAAATTATAACTTTTCTTACAATGAAACAATGTGCTTGGTATTATTGGAATAGATGCACAACAGTAATATAGAAATACTTTAATGAACAAGATCTGATAACAACTGCTTTCGACAAAATGCGAGCTAATTTACAGGAAAAATTATTTCTCTGCAAGACTTTTGTACACTGCTGTATAAAGCATCCCCATTCACAACCAAGGTATTATGTGCAGTATAACAGATGAATGACTAGGTGTTAACATAAGAGCCACATGGGTGAACGATGTTTTTTTTACTGCAGCTGGAAGTGCTAACCACTGTTAGTGATGCCACCATACTTAATTGTGGGTGTCATGGGACATTAGAAATTTTAAAGTCATAGCCATACACCAAAGAATAGGAGAAAAATGACTACTGCCAATTTACAACCTTACTCAGTTGTAGAACAGTGACAAATGACAGCTGCAACACCATTTCACAGTATGACCAGTCATTGGCTAACAGCTGATTTTCAAAGGCACAGAGCCATCCTAGATGTGGTTCCATTTCCAAAATCACAAACAGCCAACAACATGAGCGAGCAAATTTTGGCTGGTATAAAGAAAGTTAAAATCTAATTGGGCCTTAAGCACAATGATGCTAAAAAGGTTGCTGGACTTCTCAAAACTGAATTAGCATCATTAATTATTCCATCATTCTCCTACTGTCTCACAAAAGCTGAGAGACTTTCAGGACAGGAATAAATGAAGGTCCCCAAGCAGGGGCTTTTACAGGTGGTATCCACTGTTGGAACTGTGCATTACATAAAGAATGTGTCCACCCAATCGTGGCATATGTAGTAAACCACGATATTCCAAATCTAACTCCACATCAATGGAGCCAAGCTGAAAAACTTGTTTGCCTTTTAAAACCCTTGGAAGAGATCACAAAATTTGCTACTCAGAAAGATGCAACATTAATTGTAGCTATAGAACTCTTCCTAGACAAAGCTACCACTAATATGCTACTTTTGAAGAAATTCTGACAACTGCATACCAGTTAAAAGCAGCTGTGCAGAGATGTTTGCATTGGAACCTGAAAATATCCCTTGCTAAGGAATTGGTTGATAGAAGAGATTGAGCAAAACCCCAGGAGAAACATAATCACAAACTTCAATTATAAACTAGTCTCGATGATCCGGACATCCCACAAACATCAGCTGCTGAATCAATAGTGACACCTGCACTTTTGGACTGCTATGAAGAAATAGCAACAGGAAAAAGACAAGTTGCCAGTTCTTCTACAAGAAAGCAAACTGCAGATCCTCAAGAACTAAAACAGAAAAAATACACATTGCTGTTAAAGAGAAAGCAGTCAAGGAATGTGTTAACCTGCCCCTACTATCCAGACACGAAGATCCTTTGTTGTGCTGGAAAGAAACTCTCTTCACTTCACAAGGCTGAAAAGTTGACACAGGTGCATTTATGTGCACCACCATCTTCCATTGTGTGTGTGTGTGTGAATGGCTTTTCTACCACTTGTGGACATTTAGATGAGCCAAGAAACCACCTCAGTCCAGAAAGTGGTCAAAAGTTTGTTTCTGCAACATAACTTAAAAGCTTTTAACTTTAAATACTATGTTACACTTTCAGAATCGCTTTCAATTTTGGACGTATTGATCTGGATTTGAAACTGGCTGTCCTGATTAGTTTAACAGAAATCTTTAGCTTTTGATTCCAATATTCCAGTTCTTTCTGACAAAAAAAAAAAAAAAAAAGTGTGCCATTGCTGTTATGAAGCCTAATATTTGGCTGATTACCAATTGGCCCATTTGGCGTAAGAACTGATCAACCAACCTCTGGATAATTTTTCTGGTAATAATGAATTCTACTGTTTGAACAGGATGCACCTATTTCAGGACTGGTTACCCCTTTAAGTTTTATAGAATATAAGTAGGCATGATACTTAGATGAAAGAACTAGGACAATGGTTTTCACGTGAACATATTGCTAACTGTAGAGACCCAACAACTCATTCAGGCACCAACATTTTTTAGACAATCGGTGTTGCTGATCCTTTGTTTGGACTAATGAATGCAAACAGTGGCGGGTATCCAGTGACAATGAAAGTAGTAAGTTCTTGCCTCTGCTGATGAAAAAGGTTTAAATATTGGATAACTACTGATTGGGCCAATTCTTCAGTAGTGAAATAATTTAAAGATTATCAACTGGGCTTGGTTCAAAACCACTGCAAAAATCATCATTTACTGAAAACGATGAATGCTATTGCCACACTGAAACATAGGGGCTATTCCAACAGGAAAGGTTTGCTGAAGCCTTTAATTGGTGCATAGTTAGAAATAACAGTAAACTCTTTTCCCCCAATTATTAAACATACGGAAAGTAGCTGGTAGATGCTTACATTGAGGTGGTGTAACAAATCTGGTCCCAGAGAGCAATAAACATGCCACCACTCATCTATTGTTTTAATCAAAACAAGATGTAATGGGCAGATGACCTAGAAACTTCCGCCTCTCGACCAAAAGAGGAAAAGTATTTAGATGATGTGGGTCTGACCAGCGTTATACTTGCTGGTTTCTTTCTTAAGCAAACTTTTACTGCCAAGTTAAATATTGTTATTTTTACTTTGTACAGTGTGCACACAAAGTTGCTAGTAAGTGAATCTTGAAAAGTCTAAAAATAAAAAGTGAAAACGTTTATTTCACAGAGAAAACCACAATCTTCGCCTCAGCTGAAAAAACCCGTTCACCAGCTGTAAGAAATGGGTGTTGGTTGCTTAGTCCAGGGATCATTGATCAAAACTCCATTCACAAAAGAAAACATTTGTATATTTTTTTAAAAAGTCTTTTCTTTTTTTTGCAATCCATGACAGCTTTTAGAATACAAATAAATCCCCACTAACCCTTTACTGTAATTTTTCCCAATAGAAAATGAAAACTTGGCTAATGTTTTTGTCCAACTATATTGAGGATGCTAAAGCAAAAAATTGTTCAAATAATCAGAGGTTCGTTCGCAATAAGGCTTTATAACACTCGAGCAGGCTTTCAAAAGTCAGGCCAGTCATATACCTAGCTCCTAACGTTCAACTTGCATAATTGCCAAGTATTTTATGATAAAAAAGGCTTTCATAGATCACAAGAGTGCTGATGTCAAGGTAAAGAAAATGTACAGATTATTGTCAGTTTTATGCAGGAGGGGAGAAAAACAGCCATTTAAAACAGTAATAGTACAGACCTTACAATTTTTCTTAACATAATACATTTAAAAAGTCCAACAGAACAAAACAGGGAGAGCCAACAAATCGAGATTTACTGGATTTGTTGAAATTCTTCATCTGGAGAGGTTAATACCTCTATGTTCAACAGAAACCTGAAAAGCAAATTAATACAAAACTGGTTACTTTGAGTGCAAATACACAAAATTACTGCTATACTAATTTTAAAAGGCTACTCAATGAAATTAAATGGATCCAACCTGGACAAGTGCAACAAACTGCACTTCGCCACAGAGCAAACGTCCATGTAATGAAATGAAGGAAAGCTGCGATAAAGCTTTCATCTATAGATTGTGGTATTTGAATAACTCCAAACTATAGCCAGTTAACTTACACATACAACTGCATAAACTCTTATCTATGTAGTTTTGAAAGAGTTTCAAATAACATTCCACCTGTAAGCAAACAAGCTCTTACAAGAAAAAAATTCAAATTTTACTGATTAGTTCAAAATTATTTGAGAAAATTAAACATCACCACACACTTATCCATTTAAAATTGAAACAAAGAAATACTTATCTTTCAGGTTGCCTTTTTTAATACGTTATTTTCATAGGCATTCCTTGACATTTTGTTTATTCAATGTATCTACTCGTTTTATAAAATAGTACTTGGAATACTCTGTCTCCCTTTTGATGGGGAAAACATCTAAGTGTGTTTCCAGTTTATTAGACATTTTTCTAGTTTTAAAATAAGCATATACAACATTAATATAGTTTTTAATTCATTTATGCAACATCTCAGTGCTACTATTCTAACTATAGATATGGGAATACTGGTTTGGAATTAACTAGATACTTATAACAATTCTGTTAATGTTTCTTAGAATTGCAAATAGTATTAAAAGATTCAGAAATAACTATAGAGTTTTTTTTTTTAAATATTTCAACAGTGAATGCTACTTATCTCCTGCTTTGGGCTGTTTTTTTAAGTAAGGCAAATATATTTAGAGTTTCTCTTACTGACCAAGGAAATAAGTTTGAATTCATTTTAGTATCTATTGTTGTTTTCTGAAAATAAATATTATGTACCCAACTTGAAGGTCCACAACAAAAACAAAACAAGGGTCCTTCCCTTTAAGCATTAAAAAATAGTTCATGCAGACTGGGATCTCTCTATATTTTCTAGTGGATTTTGTATTCAAAGGATCAGTATTAAAACTTGAGGTCTGGTCAGTGAGCAATGAAAGAATAAAGGTGTCTTTCCAGGGAGAGAAAACATTCACATACTGATTTGTTTTTTCACTCTCTCTAAAGGAAACTATTTCCTAACCTAATTCTTTTTTTAAAGAAATACATACATGGCAAATATCTGAATTGTTTGAAGAATACTCTTTCAGTTGGATAGAGTAGCACTCAGAATTTAAATATCATAAGAATTTTGTTGTCGTCTTCACCTGTACAGTGAACATGTGGAACAGCTGTGCAGTTGTGCGATGCAATCAACAAATAAATGCACTGGACAGAAAGTTGGTATGAAGAGACGGGGGGGGGGGGGGGGGGGGGGGGGGGGCGCTGTGAACACGTCAAAAGATTTCCTGTCCTTCTGTGATTCACTACCATTAACTACAAGACGCAGCAGTATGATGGTGGGTCTGGTTTCCTAAAGTTATATTTTTAGCTTTTATCAGTAAAACGTTTATAGTCCTCAGTTATTCCACGCAATTATGCTGCAGATGTAAAAGAAAACCCCTTTATTTCCCATTGCATCCATTGAAGAGCAGAAACTTTGCCTTGTCAGGGCCTGGTTGTAAATCTATACGACCTTTGTACAGTTATCTTGGGGCACTAGATGGAAGGACGAGTTTGCATACTTGAGAAAATAGGTTCAATCCTATAATCCTACAGAAGTCAGATTCTTTGGAATTAACTGTAGATGACAAAGAAAATAAAGGACTGAAAATGAGACTTACTGTTGAAGACCTTCTTTCACCTCGGCCACCTTTGATGGATGACACACAATGGCAGATCGAACTTTGGCAGGATCAAACAACGGAGCTACATAGAGTTTTCCAACTCTGCTCAGATCATCCAGACTGACTCTGGTAATCTCCTGCAGCATTTCCCTGTGAAAGTATCAGTTATCCACTTAAACCATCACACAATACTTCAAACTTTAGCCTAAGAGGTCAGTAATTCTAAATGACTCACATTATTTTACAATGAAGTAACTGCATTCAAGAACATTAAGCCCCCCCAAAAGTAATTTAATAAAATTTTTATAGAATTACACTGTTTTCAAAAATGACCAACACATGAATTTGGAATATAGGTAAAGATACTTCCAAATTTTAATTATAGAGTAACATCATTAGTTTAAAAAACTGTATATTGTAGAGTTTCTCCCTGTCTGTGGGAATACTTTATAAATATGCAATAATGGTCTCTGATTTATTAATTCTCTCTTCTTCATCCAGTTAACTGCAAAATTTCTCAAAAAATGCTTGCAGAAACTTTCTGATCAGTGAAATAATGCTCTCTTACATAACACTGTTTAGGTTTCAAGGAATCTAGTGAAAAACCACTCTAATGGTGTAACTTATTTCCCCTTGGCTGATCAGTGTAGGGTACTGGCCAGCTGTGGTTGAGAGCCCAAGTTCTGGAAATAGACTAGATTTGGTAAATTACCCCTGGGATTGTTTCTCCTTTTCTCTTCTGTACCAACCCATCAATTATTTTTTACTGCAGGTCCCATAGATAAACAGAGGAGTTCTAGTAGGGACTTTCCATTTCCTGCTGGGATCCACAAGGTGCAGAAATGCCAATATCTGTTAGAGGTGGTAACCATGACACTATACAACCTGAAGAATCCAATTTACTTTGACATATGCAGCTAATACCATTACAATGGGCAATTTCTTTTAAAAAGATAATAGTATATCTTAAATAAGGGTCCTTTGTTCTCAACCAGAATTGGAAAAGGAAAAGAAAAAGAAACTGAAGTCTTAAGACCTCTCCTAAGTCATCAAGTTAAATGAGAAGACAACAAATCCCCTAAAGCTGCAGTGATTACAGGTAACAGGGTCAACCAGTTAAAAGCCACAATGGCTGTTTGTTGGCTATAGCTCTGTGTATTAAAGTGGGCATATAATCTGAAACAAGCTTCTCCCTGCTGATAATTAAGAGAGCCCTCCCACAATGAATTACCATGAGAAACGACAAGCTGCTCAGCTCTACTGGAACTTGGCTAAAAGTTACCACTAACAAGTGTTGCACGCTAATGTATTCAGCAAGGCCCTGCTACAACTCCTCATTTATCTGAGAGAGGAAATCCACATGGATGGACTGGTACAGAAAAGTGAGAAGAAAACATGGTATGGCAGGCTCCTAAAATCAAGTGGTTGCCATTGGGGATAAATCAGACTTAAGCCCTCACCCACAGAAGGGTGGTATGCTATGAAGTTGGCCATCTGCCACACTGCTTTGTTACAGATTCCATATAATTAAATTTGATTTTCTGGTGTACTGTGGATTAAATGCCAATAAATAATTTTTTCATAAGCAAATTGGGTAATCTTTTGAATTGTGCGCGCTTTGAATTTATTTGAGACTACAGCAGCCAGCAACTGACCATAACATCTTATCCAATCCCCAAAGCTAGAGTATGGAGCCATCCAGCCTCAAATCAGATGTAAAAGCACCATGGAGAATTTATTCATTCACACAGGTACATAGTTGGAGACTGATTTTCTTGATAAATGCTGTCAAGAAACAGCAACTCCAATGCAAGAAAAATGTGCAAGTCAATTTGAAAATATGACTGGTCACCAATATATAAGAATTTAGTGGAACATGGCAAACTTTATAATTAATACATGAAATCAAAGAGTAATGAAACTGCAAATTCACCAAAAAATACACACTCATGTTTACATGGTGGCCAGAAAGTAAAGTCATTTCTTCAGGATAAGTCAAATAATATATTTAAAAAGACATTAATGTTCAGTGACTGCTGACCAACCTGTTGTAGTTGAGACTGATGCCTTTGTAGTAGGACAACAGAGACTGCATGGAGGCACAGGGGGCAGTCTTCTCCTGCTCGATGATCTCAAAGATCAGACTGCTCTTGGCACTTTCCAATTCAATTTCTGAGAAAGATGTCCTGCCTTCAATGTATCCCATCTAAAGGTTAAGAATTAGACAAAATAGGAAAAAAAGTTTTTGTTTTTTTTTTTTAAAACCAGTTTTAGTACTGAAACTGAATCAGTAGCAGTGATACGTGCTAAAACTTGGATTACTTTAGTGTTCCTTTGAATTATTAGAGCTGCACTCGCGCTGGTACTGTGCTGATGGTAAATAAAGTAAAAATACTTAAACATCTTTCTTCAGCAAAAAATCTATTTTAAGTGAACATGTGCAGTAGAAAGAAAAACAAACCAACCAACCAAAAGTATATCAAAAGCAAGATGGTAGAGTCGGCTCTCATTTAAGGTATTAGCAAGTACGCAACAATAAAGGAGTTGTATCCTTTATTACACACAAAAACGAACGGGATGATGCATCTAAGTTTTTGTAGTGCATGCACACAGACAGACAGTTATGGAAAGCTAGCCAGTACTTACAGCAATATCTAAAGCTTCTTTGTATCCATCCCTGAGGTTGGTTGATTTAAAGAGCAGGAAGTAAAGCAGGCCTGTTTCTGGTCTCACAAACATCCTTAAAAAAACACAATTTACAAACTACACAAGTCCATTACCACAGTTCATGAGTTAATTGTCCTAATGCATTGTTTAATAACAAATGACAAACAAATAAAATCAATTCACATCCAGACAATAAATTGATCAATGTATTCTTCCTGGCAGCTGAAGTTGAAATTAAATCGTACTCGGGTATCTAACTGAGGAAAAAGGTTCTGAAAATGCGTTGTTTAAGACACATTCCTCAATTACGCATGAATGTTTCTTTAGGGTTATGAGAATCTATGACCACTGTGCTGCCACCTGTGGAGTAAGAATGCTACTACTGATGTTAATGAGTAAAGACAACATTAAATATTGTGTGAACAAAAATCAGATTTGTTCTATTAGTTTTGGTTTTCCTGTAATTAATTAGGGCTCATTATTTTCTGTATGTATACAGTGCACTTCCATAAGAGTTTGGAAACTCCTATATAAATAAATGCATCTGACTAAAATTTACATAATCCTTGGCCATCTTGGCAGGCAGATAACCAGTATGCACTACTATCATGCCAAAAACTGGTGGAGCCCAGGATAAATTTCTCTCCATTCAAGTGACCATTATTATCATGAAATTTGCAGGTAAAATATCACTGCTGCAGAAAGTGACCTGGAAAGCCTTCAGCAGTGACATCATGACAAAATATGTGCCATACATGTTACGTTACATCTGCAGGGTGTGTAGCACGTAAAAAATCCCTCTGTCCAATAGGAATAAAACATTTTGCAAGACCCTTAAGTACTGATGGCCAGTACTCTTCTCTAATGTGAGTCCACATTTCAGCAATTTTTTCCTGAAAGTTGCAGATGGATTTAGAAAAGAATAAACAAAGTCCTTCAACCCCAGTATCTTTGGGTCACAGTCAAATATGGAGGCAAAAGTGTCATGGTATGGGCTGCAATTTGGCATGGCAAAAAGACAGAATTGGTATTTATTGAAGGATGTCTAAATTCTGCCAGGTACATTGCCATTTTAGAGACATCTACCAGTGTACTAACAAGGCATACTAAGATTCAATACCATTCTTCTTCTATATTCACACTTCTTGTGTGATCACAATCTGGAAGAGAAATCAGGACATTCCACTTTCCTGGATACCCTAAAGCCTTGATGTAAATTCCACTGAGCCCCTGGATCATCAGCTGAGAGCAACCTGCCAGACCATGTTACAAAATCTCACTGATCATTGCCAAACAAAGTAAGGCTGTTTGTGGCGCTAAAGTGGCTTGACCTAGTACTAATGAAGAATTTCACTCTACTGTTTGTCTTTTATTTGCTGATTTCTGAAGCAAACAATGTAGAAAGAGATAAAACACAACAAATATAGGTTTGTTATTACCATAAAGATTCACCCACCTACCTGTAAGTATAGGCAAGTCCAAGCCCCCGTATCTGTCGCCACATGGGTCCCTCACACTGTGTCATGTACTGAATCAATACCTCAAGGGCAGCAAGGTCTGGGTGGATGTATGAGGAAATGGACGGCACAGCCTGAATGAGGTGGGCTGATTCTTCTGAGCCAACTCCGACAATGACAGCCTGAATTGGGACCAGTTCCAGGGGTAAAACATATTCAGAGGTTTTCTTTATTGGGGGCCTCATTGATCTATAAAAAAAAAAAAAAAAAGCTAAGTGCTACAAAAGCAGGGAGCAGTCAAGTTAAGATTAAGAGAAAGTTTTAAGAAAATTGTGGATAGTAACCAATATTTTTGGATCTTTATAATTACTAATACCACAGATGATAATCACAAACTCACTAAGAATTTGGCATACTTTGATACAAAAAAAAAAAAAACATTTTTTGTTAGTATAGAATTATAGTTTAAAAATAGTATATATAAATATTTTTCTCCTCCATGGCATAGTGCTGCCCTGAATAAGTCATGATGGCTTCCTGTCTCCTTGTAAACAGAAAATGGAATTAACTAATCTAAGACCAGATATCTATAAAATCAATGCAGAGTTGGTAGAAAAGAAAAAGGAAAATAATCTGTCAGATATATTTGTCTGAGTTTATAAAGTAAAAGCAATACATTTTTATTTTTCTTGTTGGAATTGAATCTATTTGCTATGTTTAACAAAGTTCTTGATAGTGAATCGTTTTAATTAGTTTGCAAAGGGAATCTCTCTTTAAGACCCATTATTTTTAATAGCCTAGTAATAAAGGATTAGGAGAATTTGAAAATCTATTTGCTATACATCTATTTTGTTATTAAACTAGAGTAGGACATACTAGAAGTTTGAATTATATCAAGAACTGACAGTGAGATTTCACTCTGAAAACATGGTTCCTCTCTCATCTATTGTCTACCCAACCACTGATATTTTGATCATCAGGATGTAGATAAAGTTATACAAACAATTAGTTTCTGGGTTACTGATAAATGACATATGGTGGCAGTGAATATTAGTGTGTTGCTTGCATGTACACAAACTGGGAGCAACAAATGTGGACTCACCAATGCAACATACCAGGATATTCTAATGAAAGTAGTCTTGTGTGAACACGAATTTATTGTAACACATTATGCCACATCACTGTTTTATAAGTTATATACTAATAAATTAGATACTAAATAGGGATATTTCATTGCTGAGTTCACAATTACGTCTGCCACTAAATATGTTAATCTTTTTCCATGTATTTTCTAGTCTAGTTTCCATTTTAGCAGCAGGCTTGTCTACACAGACTACTTTTGTTGTGGAGTTGTTACTTGCGTTTGATACACGGCTGGTTCCGATGATACAAATGTAGTCCACGGCTTATGTGGCAAGGCGGGTAACTTGCTGATGTCCAGCGTCAAGTGTACACTCAAGTTGTCTGGCACGGTTAGAACCTTCCTCAATTTTTCCAAGTTGTTGATAACCTGAAACAAGTGCCAACATGACAGAGAACAGTTCTTTTTCTTTGTGACTTACTTTTCCTAAAGTAAAGTTATAGTACTACACTGAATTGCAGCCAGTTACTGTCAATGCAGGGACAGATGGGACCCTTCCACTTGAAATCATCACTGGTTTATTTTACCTGACAAGTGCACTAACTTCATTTCAAATGAAAGTCTGGATGAAGAGAGCAGGATCGTGTTCTTCAGGGGGAAAAAAAAAGGTAAAGAAATTCAGACTGACATTTCAACATTGATATTTTGATATTATCAAGAAACTGGAGACATACCATTTCTGCATCATTTTCCAAGTTTTGTATCAGCTGGGTAAGGAACTTGTGTTGTTTAAACATGGAACTTATGTAATGGTTACAATCTACAAAAAAAAAAAAAAAAAAAAAGAAAAAATTCATGAGGCCCAAACCCATTTTTTCATTCCATAAAATTTTTTGTTCATTTCTTTAAGAATTTCCATTTGCAGAGAAAACTAAAGTTTAAATAAAAATTGTAAACTTCCAATAAAAATTTTTTGTTCAAGATTAATCTTTCATGATTAAGAACTGCTCGCTAGAAACCTGTAGTGATGGATAAATCTGTGACAATGAGGCACTTTCATGAACAACTCTCCACTAACCAGCAATAAAAGCCAGCAGAGAGCCGTATTAAAATCTCGAGGAAAATTACTGTGTTCTAATTTCAAGTCAGAGCATTTTGAAAATGGCTGTGCTTTAATACAACCTGATAAAGCGAAAAACAAACACAGATTGGAAACGGGGGGCATGTTCTAATGGCGCACCTTTCGTAAACAGCAGATCCTTGAAGATGGTCTTGACCACATCTGCTCCCTGCCGCTTCAGTTGGGGCACATCGTTGATCATTTTGCTTGCGACGATTTTGATTCTCTCCACTGTGAACCTGGTCTGATGCAGCAGCTCCTGCAGCCACTGGACACCACACACATACTTCCCACACTCCAGCTGAAGAGAGAGATTGATGCAGTTCAGATGCTAGTGGCTGAATGTGGACTTCCAGGGTTAACCAGCCAAGGAGCGACAGCAAACCAAAATGTAGTTGTGGTGGTGAGTTGTCACCACGCACAAGGGACACCAACGAGACTCTTCCAAAGTCCTAACCACTAGAAATATCATTGTTATTTTAAGCAAAAATTCTTTTACACAAAGGGAGAAAGCAAATGAAAAAAAAACTCTTATACAAATAAAATACAAGTTTTACTCAAACTGAACGAAACAGAGAAAAGATAACATTTGATAAGTGTTACCACCATTAGACTGATAAAGAAATAGTACACCAGTGAAAGAAAGATAGGGAGAAATGTAAACACAGCAATCATCAGTTGTGATTCATTTGGCCGTTAGTCTCATCTGTACAGCACTAAGTTGATGAAACAGCACATTGGGTTAGCACATATTCCTCCAACTTAACCTCATGCTAATCCACCCAGCTTTGCAGCCACGATTTACCTTCTTAGTTTTCTCTGTCATTGCGTAACATTATCCTTTGCTTTACACTAGCCCCTTAAACATTTTTGCTGACTCCATATTTCCTATGTGCAGCCACATCACCACCATTTTCTTCAGCAAATTTGACAACTTTCAGCTTAAAAGCTGCCGCATACGAAATGCATGACTTTACGGGAAGCATTTTGAGAGGCGGTAGAAGATTTGTTGGGAGTTATTTATATATAATTAGGAATGAAAAGAATAAACAGAACATAATTGGTGAGCACGTCAACAGTGAATTGCTCACCCAAATTGGAAAATGTTCCAGGCAGTAACTTCTGTAGTCTGATTGAAGCGAACAATTTTACAGTCTATTTCAGAAGATAACACTGTCATTTTTTATTTTTTGATTAAAGCAATTTCAATGAATCTATCCACATATAAGTCAATTTGGAGTATACCTTATACATTGAAAAATATGAAACATTAATATATATATATATACAGCATATACCAAAAATGTGTATACACTTTTCTACAGCTTAGTAAACAAAGTGTATATACATCTGTTTGGGCACCGTGTGTGCGTGTGTGTGTATATATATACACTTTCAATTAGTTGTTGTCATTTCCCATATTAGCCAATCAGATGTGTTACAAAAGCTAGGAATAACAACAAAAACAGCTTCCTAAACTGCGCAATGCTCTTAGATGGTCAAATGACATTTCTATGAAAAGTTTGTCAATGCTTTTGAAGAGAAAAATGCAACCCACAAACTATTCATGGAAATGTGTGGAAAAGTCCCGACTGACTACCTAGTGCAGCACACTTAAAGTTTTCCACAGCAACATGTTACCTTCAGGCTCAATGCTACAATCTGGGGGAAACTGTCACAGTAGAACCGAGACCCAGATATTCCCAGAGAACAGCTGTTTTCCAGTGTATCTGCCTGGAGCTGAGCAATGACTTCCTCATGTGGAATTAGGACTGAAAGAGAATCAACAATTTTCTTTAATAAGCAGATTGTCAAGGAAGGCAATGATGGATCTGATTTATTTGCTAGCTAAAGAGAGGGGGGAGGGGAGACTACCACTAGGACACTAGGAGCAAAATGGTTTTAGACACTTACAATAGAGCATTCTAGAACAGAAATAGCACTAAATGGAGATGAGATTTGCACACTTTTTATGAATGTATCCAACTCTTAGAAATAGTAAAAACTACATTCAGTACAAATCTTTCCACCTTCAGAATTTAGTATGGTGATGGAAATTTTAATGCCATCAATATTGGCATTTTCCCACTAGTGTAGTATCAGCAAGCAGTAATTCGCCTCACCAACGCCAGTGATTGCTTACACTTTCATAAAGTGCTAAAAAAAAATAAAACAAACTTCTCTTCGCAAACCAAACTAAATTTCTTTGGTGAAACCATCAATTATCATTGTGTTTGGAAAGCTGCTGACTCCATCCATTACTTGTTTCCTCAGATTTATCAGTCTCCTCATCCCAAATCCTTTTGCTCTAATATCTAGCTCAGATACTTAAAACTCCAAAAGTACCAAAACTAATGGATGGTGCGGTCAGTGTTTTACCAAATAATTAAACAAAATTACTAAGTAGCTAAAATTCCATGATAATTTTACTTTGGACCAACCAAAGTGTACTTTTCATATATGGTGATTGATGAAGAGAGTCTCCAAAATTGTAAAGAAAAATCAATAATAGTTCTATTTGTTTGTAGTATATGTGAAAACGTATAGTTGTTCAATGTTTTAATGACCCTGATGCTTATCTTAACCAAAACTGACATGAACGTGTACAATAATGTTTGTGTAATGAGAGAGAAAATAAAGTAACCAAAACAACATCAAAGGAACAAATTTCTACCTCCATTTCTTGTGATGGGACTCTCACAGAGGATCTCAGTGAATAATGGCAAGTAGTATCGGAGATCGTCAGACAAATTTGTCGAGTCCAGCAAGGCCACCATCTATTAAGTAATATTGAGAGAGAGAAGAGAGAGAGAGGAGAGAGAGGAGAGAGAGAGAAAGAGAGAGAGAGGGAAAAAGCATGTTTTCACAAAAATTTTACTTTTATTATTCAGTGTTGTAACAGAGATGGAAACAAAGCAAATACTAGACTGCTATCTGCTGAGACAACCATCAGAGCAACCAAGTATTTTTTTTAAAACTTCTCTCTTCTTTATTAAAGAAAAACAAAACAAAATGCAACTTTGCACCCAAGTTAGAACCCACCCCTTCCTGGTGATGAATCAGAATAGTAAGATGATACATTTAAAACTATTTTCAGTATTTGGTTCCCCAACCTGTCAGCCATTTTTTTGACAATTTTATTTTTCTTTTCATTGAGTTTGTAAATTATGTTGCTTTTACGTTTATTTCCATTCTAGACATCTGTTCTGATTTTTAAATATTGAAACCTAAACTAGATGAATTACAAAAAGAAAGGCACCAATTCTCTGTTAACAAATTTTAGTTGTGACCCTTTCCCCTTGTTTCTTAAATAATGTTTTCCTCACAGTTACCATGAGAGTCTAATTTAACAGATTATTCTACTACCTTTGATTTTTTAAAATCAGCAAGAATAATTTCTGACAATGAAAAGCTAACTATTCATCTATCCCTAACCACTCATTCTTTCTGAGGTACACCTTAGTTCCTGATAATGAACATTAAAATCCTCATCTCCTCACCTCTACAAAGTTGGTATTGATATCGTCCAGCTGCATTCTAAATGGAATATTGTCTAATGGAAATTTCTCAGATCTTTCAAAGCCAGGCTGGTTACCATATGACTTGATATTGTGGAAGTGGATCTTGGACACATTTGGAACAGGCATGCTGCTCAACAAGTTGAGTGGTGGCTCCACCTAAGATGGGAAAAAACTCAAAATACAGCAGGGTATTGTGAGAGATTTAGTTCATATGGTTTTCACATTCCGGCTGGGAAAAGCCAAAGTGTCTACTTGTGGTTCCTCAGACAACAAGCAGCACTAATCCAATCCAAGCTACATAGACCTAAGGCACATATGCAGAACTACCAGGATTTCTCATTACTTCTTAAAGACATATGATTTAGTACAGATAGTTACAAATGTACATGCACATGAGACGTCAGCTATGCCCTGAATATATTTGCAGATAAAATGCTTTGTAAACCATGAATGTAATTTGTTTTTCTTTTCATGGAATAGAAGCATTAAACCACATTTAAAACCAACCAAATTTTTAGTTCCTTCTATGAAGTGTTAAAAACTTTTAATGAAGGCAACGTGGTCTAAAGAATCTCTCATGAGACCCGGAAAAACATTAATGGGAGGTTTAGTATCAAAATTGCAGATTTTTAAGAAATTAAAAATCAAGATTTTTTTCCATAAACGTTTAAAACAACAAGTAGACTGTTTAAAAGCTGTTTTCTTAATTATTAAGATCAGTTTGTTACTGTAGCAACCAGCTTTTATTTGAAATTTCATTTAAAAAAAAAAAGGGATAGCATTTATGCTGTCATGCAGTCTTCATGCACAAATGATGAGTTCTGGCTCATTATAATAATTGAATACTACTTATCATTTCCTGTACACGACTAACAGCTTAATACAGAAAGTTCCAACACAATACTGATTCTATGCACTTAAATGAACTGTATGTGTAAAACTAATAACACATTGCAACCTTCTAAAACAATACTTACATAGTACACACATTCTGAACTACTAAACATTGCCAATTTTAACTATTCTCCTCATTAATTAATCATGAAAACAAAATCAATAAAGTGGCATAATTAGAACTGATGTAAAATTGCCAGAAATCACCTTATTTTTGTCAACATTATTTAGCATGAAGCCAATGTAACCAACACAACTCACCTCATTATTTTCTATTGCATTCTGCAGAATCTTCTTCTTTTCCTGCAGACCATCTTTTCCCAGTTCTTCCCTTTGTTTTGCAATCCTGTCCTTCTCAGCCTGGCCCATCTCCTTCATCAGGGTATTACTTGGTTTGCCAACTACCTGGGGTTTTGAAAAAAAAATATTCTGATTATAAAAATTATGGAGTTAACTTCACAGAAGAATTTTAAAACTCTAATAATGCTGACTAAAATAACACCAATCATCAATAATGGATTTTAGTATGGCAACATGAGTTCCATGTCTTACTTACCCCAACATATGGCTTATCTACAAAGAAACGATTAAGCAGCTTCACCCAGAAGTCTTCAGTCTCTGCCTTCAGCTTCTGTAGGCAGGTTATGTCACTGACTCTCACCTCAAGCTGAAATCAGATGTCAGCAAAACCGTCACAGCGAGAAAACCAAACGAGGACACTTGTTACCGTGATGCTTTTATAAAGAATATTAATTTACAAAATCCAAATTAAACAAACAGCAACAAACAATTTTATTTCTTGTGTACCAAAGAAGGAAACAATGACAAGTAAAACGAAATTGACAGACTACGAGAGGTTCACACATCCTACGTAAGACCCCTAATTTTACATATTGGCAGCACGAGACCAACCTGATAGCTTAACCATGTGTCAAAATAACTCAGATAAAAATTTCAAAATACTGTTAAAATTTCCCTGGTCAACACTTAGAAATCTGTTAAGTGACTCACCCTTCAAAGACAAGAATAATTACGAGCCATTCACCACCATTCCCACACTTGGGAAGTCTTTATCACATATTTTAGCTCTATTTTCCAGATAATTAAGCATGATATATCATAACAACAGGCCTTAACCTCTTTACCTTCATTTTTCTGTTCAAAGACAGAAACACTGAAAGGAAAAAGTTATAATAAAATGAAGCACCATAAATTAATTACCAAAAATAATTAGATCACATATAAAAAAAAAGAACAAAATTTACTTGGTTGTCTGGTTTTAAGTTGAAGATGATGAAAAGGCAGGTATACAGTAATTCAGTGTTTTTTCCACATCAAAGAATATATATAATAAACAAGACTACTAAAAGCACATTTAAAACTTTGAATAAATTATTTATTAGTCAGTGTCTTTGGTAGAAATGAAGTTTATTTATGACATATAAAATAAAGACAATTATTTTAGGACTACAGGTCCATGCACAAGTTAATGATGCTGAACCACAATCTCACACTCACATACTGAGGGGATTACTACTAAATACACACATCTGTTCTCCAAAATTATAGTAAAATTGCCCATGTAGCTAATAAGTGAAATAGGAAAAGGTGATTTCTGGGGATAAACCTTTTGTTCAGAATGCCACCTGACCTGCCAAGCATTACCATTCTACCCTCCAATGAGGTTCCAAGAGACTCTAGAGGTAGAAAACTGGCTTTCGTTAAAAAATGCAGAAAGTAAAGAAAAAAAAGTAGATAAACTCACATCTTCCTTGGTGTCACCAAACAGGAAGTCACCAATCAAGGTAAAGGCCAGTGTATCATGGGGATCTGTCTCCATCTAGCAAGAGAGAAAAGAGAACAAATTATTTAAAGCAAAAACGAAGTACTGTGGTATCTCAAATAAGGTAGTTATTCTCAATGAAGTTCAGCTAAATCTGCAGCTAGGTTACATCCAGATAGTTCTTAATGACGGGAGCATTCCAAAATGCATAAATCAAGCTTACAGCACTGAGGGAATCCAGAATCTTTCGATGGATAACAGTTTTCATACGATTCATATCAATTTCTTCTTCTTTTGTGGCTATTTTCAGCAAAACAATTTTTAGCCTTTAAAAAGAACAAGAAACTTAGATGAGTGATTGAGTAAAGATATTTAGCAGATCATTAATACAGAATGTAGAAAACTATTATAATCTTGACAAGAACTGTGTAAAGGCAATTTTAATAACCCTTTCTTTAAAGTTATATCCATATTTGCTGAATAAAAAATAATTGCAAAAGATAACGAAAACATATTGTTTTAGGGTCCTTGAACAAAGTTTGCCTTGCTTTTACTTAAATCACCTTTACTTTGTATTTTTATGAACCTCCTCCTTTAGAATGCCAATAAATTCTAGATCAAAGTTACTCTAAACCTCGTCACGATGAGACTGCACAGTTCTGCACAAAGACGTCCAATGACGACTTCCCACTATAATTTTCTGTTAAAAAACCTGCCAAAAACAATCTCATGCTTCTATCATGATCAAAGGTGACTGGCAAATTAGTGATGTAATAACATAAAATAAAGTCATTAAGCTGATAAAACGATACTTTTCTGAAATCTGTTCCAGTTTTTCAGTTGGTACATTCAAGAAGAGAAAATATATACAGGTTTCAGAGTTTTCTATCACTGAGTGAATGACCTGGAACAAAGAAAAAAAAATCAGATTAGCCGCATACAAAGCTCTGCCTTGTTGTATGTAGATGAGGATCTGGAAACGGCTGATCCCAGCTCAGTTAGTTCATTGGATTCTCTTTTGGTAATTTACCATCAATGGAGCTTTTCCTGGTGTTCAAGGAGTGAGCTGCGTTGGTTAGACTTTAGTAGTCTCAGTGCCAGTGAGTAAACTCAACGTTACCATTAATCCATGAGAAACAGCAACATATTTTAGCTCTCTTAACACAAAAAGCCTGCTCAGGATGAAACTCATTATCAAAAAAAAACAACAAAAACAAAATCTGTTATATAAATATTCAGCAATTGTGCGCTGCCTCAGCAGTCACTCAATTATGTTGTTTTCCAAGGTTCAGATAACTGGTGGTGGTCCTAGGATATCTTAGGCAGTGGTGGCATAATATTCCAGGAGGGAGAGGGAGTTGCAGTTGTGGGGTGGGGGGGGGGAGATTCTCTCCTTCCTTTTCAGTTGCTTTTGGGCCTTTTGGTTGACTTGGTCCACTTCAAACAGTTTTGCAAATCCATGGATCAGCCGATGCCACAGGGAATGGTTGGTTGTGAACTCCTTCCTCCCAGGAGTCTCCAATCTTCATGCAGATCTTTAGCATGTCTGTCCACCACTTCCTTTGACAGCCTCTCAATCAATGTCCATTCTGTAATTGTGAGTAGAGAACTTGGCCTGGCAAATGAGATTCATCCGTGTGCACACAGCATCCAGCCCAGCAAGGATGGGTTTTTCTTTAAATGAGCTTGGATGCTGGTTGTCTAAATTAGCAAATACATGCTCACTGAAAGTACATTTATTTACAAGTCATCACAAATCAAAAAATGCACTGCTCATTGTCTTTCAATACTTATTTATATGCCGGATAACTGTTTGTCTATTAAAGATGTTTAAGTTGAATAAAGTAATATTCAGCTAATATTTGACATTGTATTAAAGATACATACTTAGATTTTAACAGAAATAAAAATGCCAAAATGGCAGTATAAAACATAATTACAAAAAAGTAGATAAACAGAATATTCAGAACTATACCTTAGTTAATCTACAGGTGAAAAAAAAACTCCCCAACTCAATGACAAAAAATACCAAAAGGTATGGCATAGTTGGAAAATAGTGCTCCATATACATGTAAAGAATTGAAGAAAAAATAATAAAAATGAAAATTAAAGGAAAAAGATACAAAGAAACAAATTCTATATTCATTTAAAACTAATGTCTTATACTGTTGTTTTAGTATATGAACACTGGTTGGTCACTTTATTAGGACCTATGCCTAAAAACGAATTGAATAGCCTTTTGCCCAAATACCAGCCATGACATGATGTGGCATAGATATCTGCAAGGTGCTAGGAGGTATCCTGAGGGATATTTCCCCATTCAGTCATTAATATTGTATGAAGTGTACAAGTGAGTAGGCAGAGAATCATGATGGAAAATGTGTCCTCCAAGTTCATCCGACATATACTCAATTGGATTGAGAACTGAAGGTTGTGAATTGATAGTTTGAGGAACATGGCCACCAAAATGTGGGGCTTGGTGGATGGAAATATTTTCATCGTGGAAGTAGTTATTCCCATCAGGGTACACAGGGAGCATTGCTAGGCACACTTGATTAGAAATGATGCTGAGGTAAGCTACAGCATTCGTTCTGCCTTCTAAAGAGATCAAAAGGCCCAGGGTATGCCAACAAAACATGGTCCAAATCCAGAGGCCTGGACAGTTGGAATCACAAAAAAGGAGACAAGTGATACCTGTGGTTTTCTCCGGATTTGTCTTCTCCCATCTGCACAAAAAATGGGTAAAGCTTGACTTGTCAGACCACATCACTTCAGCAGTCCTATGTCTATGCTCCTTACACCACATGAAGCATCTTTCCATGACGGTAACTGTGATCCGTGGTTTGTGCAACGCCCTCCTACTGTCATACTCCATACTCCATTCATAGCAATGTTCTTCACAAGGACCAGCTGGAGATGGGTGTCGATTACACTGCAATGAGCGTCTCTGTCAGTTGGTCTACTGCTCGATGGCAGTTGGACCTTATTATCCTGTCTTTCTCCTCTTTCTGTCACTACCTGTTTGTGGTCCACAATTCCCTCTTGCAGCAGACATTTTCTCACTGTTGAAAAACTTGAATGACTGATGTCTTAGAGCTGTCGACCAATGAAACTGACTAAGCAACTTTTGCGCCCGCTATCACACCGTTATAAAGCACAGTCTTTGCCTTATCTGTTAGACTGGCTGCAAATGTGCTTGTCCAAGTCACGGTACTGCAGGGATCACCTGTCGTGTCACGTGGTCAATTTAATTTGCATCTGCAGCTCAGGTCCTAATAAAGTGGTGTGCGTGCGCGCATGTACACTAAACAGAAACAATTACTTCAAGAGAAAACGCTATTAGAAGAAAACTCAACAGGTAGTTACACTAACGCATGTACAACAGGCTACTGGTCAGAATTAAACGAAATTCTAAACTTTCATATTAAGCTACACACTTCGAAAGACTACAAGCAAACTGGGCGGAGCTTTTCTGTTTAGAAAAATTACCGTTTGTTTTACTCGTCATAAAAACTGAAAAACATGAAGACAAAGGAATTTAACTGAAATAATAAAACATTACCATATGAAGAGAACTCTTGGAATCCTGATTCTAATGAAGCCACTCCAGACGAATTTTTATCATTCAATAAGGGAACATATAGTATAACAAAGAGGCTCCTAAGAATATTTCATAAAACCATCTTTTAATGGGTTTATTCTGGTTTTTACATCCGACCAAGAACAATGGAATAAAAATTTAAAATGGAAACAACTATTAAAAAATAACTCAAATGGGGAAAACGACGAAAAACAAACAAGTAGGATACATTTTGCATCCTTGTAACAAAGTGAATCATCTTCAAACTTATTTTATGCTATCAACAAATTTTAATAAATGAAAACACCAGGCATGCAACACATACTCTAAGTGAGATCTAACCTTCAACTTTATATAAAGGTACTATTTCTCTGTTGCTATGTTTCATAGATTTATCTACTAAATGCCTGAGAACACTTACTTTTTTGAGAGTTTGCATACACAGAGACCGCTTTGTCAGAAAGCAATGTCCAGTCTAGTTTAACACAAAGTTCCCAACCATTGCATATTTCCAATCGTAAAGCTTGACATAAAAAGGTGCTATTTTACTTCTTAAAGCAGAAAAAAAATAAATAATCAGACTTACCTTGCTGCAGTAAGGCTCATCTAGTTCTATAAACTCTCTCTGCAATGGCGAGATTGGTGAATGTGTCAGATATTCCAGCAAAGTCATCAAGGAAACTAGTAAAGCTTGCTCCTTGAAAGTAAAAAAAAAAAAGGGCAAACAATCTGATTACACACAAATGAAAGAGTTCTTATTTATTTTTTAAAAATAGCACCTGAGAGACAGCAACAGTTTTATTTAATAAAGTAGAGAGGAGATGAATAGTTAATTTTATCTTTTGCTCTTTCTGTTAAAATTTGCCAAAAAACCAAGTTGCCCACTACTGTAAGAATACATCAATTTGGTGAAGCCTGGTAATTCTCTGAAGTATCTTGGGTATAGATCATATTAACACAAACACCCCCCATATTATTACTTATTTTAAAACAAAGGCTTATCCTGAAACTAAAACATCCTTCTAATAACTGTCTGCCCTCAATTTCATGCGGCACCTATTCTGTGTATAGCAAGAGCTCTGCTCATTGTTTATTACAATCCAAAAAGGAAGATTAGAAGGAAAAGCTACCGACAGAGTAAATTTTTTCTCTCATCCTTGCTAACTTAAAATAGAACAAAGACCGCCCAGAAGAGAGCTCTGTGATCATAATGTATCCCAGGATATGGGGTACTATAATAAGCACCATGTGCATTTTATGTAATAGCAATTGCCCCAACCTACGTTTTTAAGTCAATAAAACCTTACAGATATTTATAAACAACACAGGATAGCAGATTGTTCCATCCATTTAAGACTTCTGTCTAAAATTAGTCTGTGCTCACCCCAAATGTTTCTAAATATCACCCCCCCAAAACTCTAACTAACCCTGACCCACTTTCATAACTACAAAAGCCCCCAATTCGGGTAGATACAGGCGCAATGATAACATCTTTATGATTGCCATTGAACTCTCCTGCATTCTTATAATGGTTTTCAGAAAACACGACATTGTCAGAGAGTTAGTTCTTTGGTCATAACAACAATGGTGCATCTCATATAAACTGTGCCAATGGTCACATGATCAATTTCAAAATGGTAATAGCATAAATAACAAAAACAAAAAATACTTGAATAATATCCTAACAGCCGGTATCCCCATTAGAAAGATTGGATTCGTGGAAATACCTCACTATTGATAATCTCTTTAGTGAAAATAAGCAATCCCAACTCTTTTTTTTCTCTTCCTAGAATTTACTTTTGAAAGTTTTCCATCTCTCTCTCTCTCTCAGCCTCATCCATTACCTTAGCTAATGGACCCCTGACAGCATAATAAACCAGGCCATGTGTTTCATCATCAGATGGATACAAAACTTCTTTTATTACAGACTTCTGCAAGGGTTCAATAATATTCCGCCATGGTCGAGTAAAACCAGGAATAGGTCCCTTATTTATAAAAAAAGAAAAAAAACAGTATTACTAAATGCACAAATGAACAAATAAACTGTAGCTCTTTGATGACATCAAAACATTTAGCATCCAATCAATTTATACAAAACAAACACCCCATATTGGTCGTGCTGGTGTTGAGAAAATAACCTTAAGAAAATGTGCCTTACTTTGAAGAAAAGAACCCAAAGCAGGGCGCACTTGTGGATAAAAACAGCTACCTTTTGTACGATTGTGGTCTCGAAGTTGTGTAATGTGGGTAGCAAGTCTTCCGGTCTAATATGGCCTGTTACGATGAGACACAGGTTTTCTGGGCGATAAAACTCTCTGTGGTAGTGGCGCACCTTAGCAAAAGAAAGAAATGTTCTTTTAGGACCGCAGGCCTGGTAGGCTTACAGAAGATTCAAATGCTACCTACATGAGGTAAACAGTGTGTACTCAATCCAGAACAGCAACAACAACAACCTACTTTAGTGTGAGATGTACTTGTTCGAAGGTTGTCCATTATACCACCAGTCACTGCCTTGTAGCCACATCTTCCCCGATACATCTCTCTCAGCATGGTCTGGTATGTAAGCCTTTCAGCACTGTTTTCAGTTGCTTGCATCTCACAGTATACAACACCAGCATCCTCGCCCTCTCCATCAATATGATGGACCTCGGTTATGTAAGCAGATTCCTAAAAAATTGACGTATTGAGAGTTTTGGGTTAATAACAAATAATAAAACACAACAAGGCAGTTAACAGAAGTTTTTAAAAAATGAATATGGAAAAAAAAACCGCATTTTTAGGAGAGGATAAGAGCTCTGTTTCTCAAATTCAAATTCAAATTACTACAAAATAAAGAATCTTTAGAGGACATGACGTAAATGCTGTGTAAAATAAAAAAAATAAGTCTCCTTAATTATTTCAACAATTTTTCTGAACATCGTATGGAAGGTCTGGATTGGAGAGAGAGAACCAACATATCATTCAAAAAAAAACTGAAATTAAACCTACACAAAAGCCAAAAAATACTCGATACCTACAGTTAGTGTGGGATACAGGATGTGCTCCAGATAAATGGGCAAAAGATTGGAAAATCCTTCACTTCCAGCAGTTGTCATGGTGTAAGAAGTGTGGTCAACGTCTGTCCAGGCGTTGGTGCCAGAGGCCAAGCAGCGATTGGCCAGCAAGTCCAACACTCCCTGAAGATTATAGCAGACTGGATTACAGGGATGAGAGATTTTAAAAGAAAACCAACAATCAGTCTAAAAGCACCCAGTTTTATACAGGCAACATAAGTTTCTAACACAAAACAAAGAAAACAAAAATCCCTATAAAGAAACCAGGGTTTTTCTTTTCAGAGTTTTGAACCGTCGATTGTGATCACTCCACACGAGTGGAGTTGTTCTATGTGCAATGTTAATAGCCAGGCAAAGTTGTGCTTTTGTTTTGTTTGTTTGTGAACTTTTTCAGGGCATTTAAGAAATAAGCCAATTTTATTTGAGTGGTGGGCTCTCAGTGTTTATTCCGCAGGTAATTTTTAATACAGAAGTTTTTTAAAGCCTCCAAAAATTGGAAAAAAGAGAAAAGAAAAATCAGCATCGTAATGAAGCATTTTTTTTTAAAATGTGTGCATCTGGAATATCTTAGTTTTTTTTTCAAGAAGACCGCAGAGATACCTTGAAAGGGCACCGCTCGCTTCCCATAAACACCAGGTGCTCCAGAGTGTGCGGCAAGCCATCATCATCATGAGCTTCTGTCGCTAGGAATAATTAAAAACAAAAAGTCACCAGACTGATCCTCTTCATAGGAGCATGACATCATTAAACAACAACAACAGCACTGTTCATCATCAAAGGACATTAGATGGGTGGGGGTTAAGTTTTCAGATTTACCTCATACACTGTTTACATGTTCAGAAACATAGGCCAGAGATCAGATTAGTTTTGGCTGGGCAAGAAACCAGCATGAATTATATAAGACTGACTCAAGAAAAGATATGTCAAACAATTTCATGTTTCTCTAATAATAAACAAAGTATTCTTTAAAAAAATAATTTCATTTAATATGTTTTTAGTAGTCCCTGCGGACTGAGTTACGAATGATATAGAATCAGGAATCTTTTTTTCCCTGCAGATCCCATACCCTGACCACCAAGTATAGGCGATTGCATGGTTACATGGAGAAAATACACCGCTGTTAAAAGGTATACATTTAATTCACATTTCAGTCCCTGCAATCTAGGGATCACGTTTTGTTAGCATATGGCAACCGACTGTCCTTCTACTTGTGTGCAGCACTTTCATTTTATAATAAAACGATCAAACACCATTTTTACTAAAATGCAGCGATTTGACGTGGGTCCCAGCAATCACGAGCGTCGTACGCCCTGGCCACAACAATTCTGCCGCAGAAATGCGTTGGTTAGGGATTCGGCTGCTGTCGGTGAAAGCATCAACAATAAAATCGTTTACTTCTGGTTATACAGAAGCTCGTGATCCGTCGCATTACTGCCACATCTTTAAACGCCATTTACCGGTTCAAGACCCAGCGTTCTACAGGAAGAATTACCGAGAACTGGTCCCCCCCCCTCTCTCTCCCTAACTACATCTAGACAGTACAGAAGACTGACGGGGTCTTACCCAGACAGAAATAGCCGTTCACCAGGGGACCGGCCACCTCGGCTATCATCAGACTCAGGCCCGTCTTCGCCGACTTGTACTTGGAGACAGGAATGACGCCGTTTGCTCGCACAGTGTACAGATACTCAAATCCTCCGGTCATGATGCTCGCCCGGTACAACGACAATGGCAGTATGCGAATTCGCAACACTTACAGAGGAATGAAACGCGAGGATTCCGACGATTAAACGGCCGGTACACTAACGGTAGAAAATGGAATTCGCCGGTAAGGGAGACAACTCCCCTGCCACTCCAGGCTGGGGTAGGAGAGACGCGAGGATTCAAAGTAACGCTGTAGAAACGTCCGTTCGTAGTCGTCTCGCGCTTGCGGAACATGGCCTGCGCGAGTGTTCCAAGGCTAAAGGGCTGCTGCTAGCTGGGCGACATAGCGCACAGCAGCCCAGTGCCGATCTGGACATCACGACTGGCTATTTATTAACTTGACGGTATCATGCTCTTCTAGTCTAATAGTGATGATGCTTCTCCTGACTCACCTGGTAAATTAAGGCAAGGTGAGACCCCAGGGATGTTTATAGCAGAAAAACAATAATATTTTATTAAAAAAAAAAAACACCTACACGTATTGTCATAAATGAATATCTTGGTACATATGACTCCATTTCGATATAAACATTCTCTCCTAACATGTCCTTTGTTTTGAGAATATTATCAAATCTTTGCATGAGAAATACCATTAGGGAATAAAAATTCTAATATGCCTACAGACTAACTTTATTACTACACCCCACATCAGCCAAGCTCTCAGGGTTGTATGTGCATGTCCAGAATTTAAATATAAAAAGATATCATCATTTGATTTGAGCTGACTTTGGCAAAGTTTATGAAACTGCCTAAAATAAAAGCTTTGGCGCCCAACTTCCATTCCTCAGTATATGAGAAAGTTGATTGAATCTCTCAGTGCATTATGTGGCATAAAATCTTTTACCATTCATCTTGGTTAAGCAAGACATCTTCAAAATTGTCCTTTGGTTAAAAATACTTTACCTCTTAAATTGGATATATCCAAATTTACCATCTTTAAACAAAGGACAAGTTATTTAGAACAGTATTAAGCACTCGTAGACTTTATGGTTTACTTTAGCTTAAAGAACAAGTCTATTCAGTAGTAAGTGATAAGCATGTGAACAAACTTTGGATGTACACAAAGTAAAACAAGTGGTAATTTGATATGATAGCCATGGTGTTTCAAAACCTTACAGTAAAATACATTAGGCAATTCAGTAGTTGATAGCTTTTATGTTACTCGTCAAGTGTGCTATGCATAAAAAAGTGCTGTGGCATTACAGCTATTTGTTAGTTTGTCCCCAACAACAAAAAAAAGTCTTTTCAGTAGTGACACAATAGTAAAAGTACATTTCAGTGATCTTTCCATGCCACCATCATCAGTTATCTTGAGGATAGGTTTGAGCCATTTTGAACACTTCTGGACTAGAAAACAAAACACCTGATGCTGGTGGCAGGTTAAGATTTCTGAAATACAGGTTTATTAGTTAGTTGTATTACTAAAGTGATAGGAAAATCCAAACTTCAGTAAAACACATCATCAATATCTTTCCAATGGACAAGTGAGACAAAAATTCAAATTCAAAACTTTTTTCCTATGTTAAAGCATGACACTATAGTCTTCCATATATGGAGCAGTTACCGGTCTTAAGGTTTACTCTTTTTTTCCTCCTCCTGTTTAACAAGATTTTGAGAGTATGCTGTTTTACAATACTCTGGCAAGAATATGAACTTTAATGCCATAACACTTAAATAAATAAAAGCAAACTAGGTTACTGTATTGTAACATGTACAAATATCTGTATGCATATACACTGTCAATATTTGTGACATCTTTCACCAAAGGTAAAATGCCAAGACAACAGGCTAGAGTTAGAGGTTCCTACAAACTGCTAACTTTAGCTTGTTGCCTTAACATATATTCATATAACTTCTATTGGGGCAATTACTACTAGTTCTCTTTATTAGTAGGTAAAATTCTATCATATCTTAAAATTTATTTTCATTTTTAATTCTGAAGTGTCTTTTGATCAAAAGGTTAAATTCCTGTTTATCCCTTGTTGAATATCAAACAGATTTTTGCGATTTCATGAAACTCTTTAAATATCAAAGTAAATTAATATATATATATTACTACACACCCAACAGTTTATAATAGTGCAATTAAAACAACAGCCATGCACAGTAAAATATAAACTGTGCATCAGTTCATAAACCAGTGAAGCGCCTTTTATATAAACTTCAACTTGTGAGAATTATGATGCAAGATGCTACAGATAATTTATTTAACAAATGTACACATCCAGATACAAAAAAAAAAAATAAAAAGAGAAAAGAAAACAAGGCTGAAAATATATAAAATCAAATTCATTTATTTAGCAATAATAAAGAAAATGCATTTGGTCATAACAGGGTAATTTCTTTACATACAAATTCAAAATATGCTCATCAAATAAAAATGCAATACCCAAAACAGGCTTCTCTGTAAAAAGCAGTTTTGATGAAACTAGAAAATGTAAATAAATTTAAAATAAATTTACATTATTTAACTTTCAATGTGAATAGGATTGACATGGTTTGAAGATAGGACTGGAATAAGAGAAAGCATAAATATCATCCAGCAGAATCATGAGAAGTGGAAAAACAGATGATAAACCAGGCTTGTCATCTATGGTAAATATTTTAATGTTAAAAGCATTAGAGTTCTAACCAAAAAAGGGTAAAACAAGGCCAATCATTCCATACAAACAACAAACTGTAAAGAAAACTTTACTAAATATTGATGAGATCCTGTTTTCTGTGTGGAACTCTACTTCATGACATAGTAACATTTCATTTTGATTTTTCTGAAAATGCACAAAAGGCAAAAAAAAATTCCAATCTTGACTGAAAGCTAATCTAGATGTCAATGCTAAAAAATGAAGTATATATATTTTTTTCTATAATCTCTCTCTAGAGGAATCCATAGGAGTTTATCTATATTTATTTTCATGAACAAAATTAACACAAAAGCTTGATGATGAATTAAGGCAAAAAACCAAAAACCCAGAAAACCTTATATACTTAATATATATTAAAGGTAATTGGTAGATATGACACCTAATTGCACTGCATAAAGAAACTAACTTACAATATCAGTGTCTAATTCAATGTGAGCTCTATGAAAGAAACTTGGTGCAAGTTAAAAAAAAAGGTTACATTTAAACAGGTTTCGAATCTGGTCCACAGAATTTGTCATTTTCAAAATTGATGACCAGAAATACAAACTTTACAACTACCGACTAACAACAAAGATCTAGCATTTGCATGCATTACTTTTGTTTTAAATACAGATACAAACATATACAGCTACTTTCACCTCTCCCTCCATGTGGCTATTCTTTCAGCTTTGTTATGTCTCTATGATTCATTATTCCTCAATTTAAAGAGATGCATAGCATTTCTATGGTATCCAACTACCAAAAATAAATAATGTCCATCATTATAGCTTGCTGCATACTCATGCTATAATACATCAAGCATCTTGACAAATTTTGCTAACAGATAATAAACACAATAACACCTTTTCAAAAGATGTTAACTGTCTCAGTTGATAACTAGAGATTTTCCTTATAAATATTTTTTAAAAAACGATTCTACTCGACAAATTCTAGAGCTGTCAATCTTCAGCTGAGAAGTCCATAAACTGGATAACATTAGCATATTATAAAACATCTGACTAGTATCTTTAAGTCCGTCAGTTTTGGTACATTTCCTATCCACAGATACAGGTGTGATTAAGATAGTGTTTAACCAGTCTCATGTCAACTTAATGAGACTGAAATAAAACATTTTGGCTACTAATCAAGGGAAAAATGGAGACTTATACAGTAACTGGAAACAAAGGCCAACAGTTTTAACTATAGTCAAAAGAAGAAAAAGCAGTCAGTAATTTTTCCAGATTTAATATTGTCAATCAGCTAAATTAGCTGTGGTTCCAATCTTCTCCAGCAATAAAAGACATCCATCTTTACACCATTAATTCTAATTACAAATTTTAGTAATCTCATGAACTATATCAACAAATCTAACCCAGTTACTACAGAGAAATAAAATTATTATTAATTGCCTTCCTATTCAGTTGGTAATATCATTCCCTTTTTCACCAATTTTTAAACAAACATTTAAAAGAGCAACTCATTAATATTCATTAACTCATTGACCCTTGGTCACGTGACACTGTTATACAACACAAAATGGTGACACATAAAGGCAACACCAGGGGTCAATGAGTTAAAGTTAATGTTAATTCTTACAAAAGACTTGCTACTGGGTTGACAAAAAACAATGAACAATGTGAACCCCAGTCTGTGGAAGAATTACACTACAAACAAATTTGGAAGACAAATGACTCAAAATAATTCTTAAGTTTGGCCTTGAACTACTTAGTTCTTAATTTATTAAGAATGAAATGGGCAGTAGGGTAAAAAACTCAGTAACCAACAGATTGTGTGTGGGTTCAAGATCAGCTCCAGCCAGTTGAACTCAAGTCCTAACCCTGATGGTGTTGACAGCAGATTACTGAAATGTAGGACCATTAGTTAGTTCAGTTACTAATAATATGATGGGAAATATCCACATATAGTATTCCTCTACTTTCTGACCAATGGATTTATATTATTTCGTCATTTTTTCTTTTTAAACCATAATTATAGCAGACAAATTATAGTCTAGTTATTAAAAAAGAAAAATGATTTTTTGAGTACAGAAAATATAAGAATGACAGTTGAAAAACATCCAGATTTAGTGCTTAAAATTAACCCCATGCCTACTGGATTGCAACAAAGTGGCTCAGTTAATATATCAAGATATATATATATATAACAGTCATTGATATAAGTATTATTCCAAAAATTACTAATGGTGTTAACTCTTAAAATATAAAAACAAAAATTCTCAGTAAGATTCATCTTATATTTTCTGTTCACTTTGCTCTCAGAAATAGCATTTATACCACTAAGAGGTTTTGTAAATTATTGTTTAGCATAGAAAAGTGAACTCTCTTTCTGAAACCTTTTGACAATTTCAACTAAATCCTTTGTCAAATGATATATATATAAAATATGGATGTAGTTTTTAAAATACATATCAGATTTTATATTAGTCAAGTGATTAAAAAATATACCAGGGAATTATAGATGTTTTTTTTCATGTGACTATAACCAGGTAATTTTAATATCTGTGCATCACAGAATTAGTAGGCTAAATTTCCCAACAACAATTAAAAAAAAAAGGATAAAGAATACTGTTTGAGAAAACTATTTTTTCTTATGAAATTAACTGTGCAAGCATGTCAGATTTAAACAATAGAAAAATTTTAATGTATGCGTTATGTACAATGAAATGAAGTAAAAATTCAGAGTGACTGGATGATATTACATCAAATTTAAAACAAGAATAACAGTATTACAAACATCTATAACTGAGATAAGATGGAAGATTTTAAGAAAACGATATACATTTTAGTAAAACATTTTCAATTCGTTTCATTGGCTGTCATTTGAATATGTACCTTAAGAATTTAAAAAAAAAAAGATAGAGATTGATGTCTACTTGAAAAAATATAAGATGTATAACAGTATAAACAGATTGTTCCTAAAATTCATTAATTTGAAACCTATTTAATTTAAAAAATTCTGAAACATGAGCTTTGTAGAAACTGAGGTCAAGAGGTCAAATACCCAAAGTACATCAAAGCTAATCTATGAAATTCATAAAATAAATATATAATTCTGTTATTAGACAATGATATACAAGAGTGTGAAGTCTACATAATGGATGCTTTGATTTCATTTCATTCTAAAATGCAAAAAAAAAAAAAATATTCTAGAGATCAGTTGAGGCTTTACTTTCTGCAAATTGACTGAAGAAAAACAATTTCTGAAATGAAATTGCCATTGATTTTTCCCATGCTCATCTGGTACCAGAATTTCATAAAGAAAGCTTCTTTAGCATGCATCCACTTTTTTGTATTTACAAGTAAAATGTTCTGTGAATTTACTGCAGCTCCAATTGCTGTTCAGCCTTTGCCTTTTCCTGACATTTCCACACCAGCGACTTCTTGATCTCCAAGCCAATCTGTCGAGCCATTGGAGGTGGAACAGCATTGCCAATCTAGATTAATATACATATGTGTGTATATATATATATATAGTTACATATTTCTTAAATAAAAACTTTTTCTTTATTGTTTACATGTTTTCTTATTTTAAATAAATAAACCAAATTTAAAAAAAAAAAAACATAATAAGAAAGAGACATTCTGTAATACTTACAGCCCATGTTGTTTAAAAAAAAGTTTCTTTTTTGGCTACAAACTGGGGAGAAGTCTAGAATTAAGTTGTATTAATTTAAGCAATTATGGAACATATGAAATGGCAAAATAAAACAAACAAACAAAAAAAAAAACATTTACAAAGCTAAAAAAACATTCCAGATTATGATAACTGGAACAAATTAAAAAAGAAATTGTAAAGTGGATTTAAATTAAGAGCTTTAGAACATGCAACAGAGTTTAAACTTAAGCAGTTAGGAAATATGTTGATTGATTTAAGTAAATGATTGCACTTTTGAGGGGATATTAACCATTAGAATATTTGTATTTTCATAAATAGTGGCAGGTATTTTTTTCTTCTTCAAAATTTACCAAGATCTGAACATTATTTTTCACCAAGGTGATAATCCAGATCTCCTTTTCCTATTGACTTCAACAAGTAAGAGAGGAGGAAATAAAGATCATGTAAAGATGTACTTGCCTGACGATGTTTGTCAAGAATGTTCCCAAAAAACCGATATGTGTCAGGGAATCCCTGAGACCTGGCACACTCCCTGACACTGACTACTCTGTGCTGTTCTGGGTGAAGAACTCGACCCTTAAAATCAAGCAAAAAGAACATTTTTCAGATAAATATTGTACCTTCCATCTTTGAGCTACAAACACTGTTTGCAGTGGTTCAGTTATGTACATATACCTGAACAATTCAACTTATTGTCTATTAGGTCGTTACAAAAGTTTTGTCAGTTTTTATATTATGTTAAATTGAGGTTCATTTTTTGCATGCTTGTGAAGGTGTACGCAGATAAGTTATATATCGTTTTGTAGTGTGCGCTTTGGTGTACATTATGCAAAACCAAGCTCTAAAAATCATAAAATGGATATTTGTTTCAGGTTCTGAGTGAAACTTGGATAGAAAAAAATTTTTGTGCCATTTTGCTTCATGAATTCAAACTGGCCCACAAAGCGAGCGAGACGACATGTAACATTAAGCCAGCATGGGCGAGACACAGCCAATGAGTGGACAGTACAATGATGGTTTACAAAGATTCCATCAGGAGATGAGAGCCTCAAAAATAAGGAACATAGTGGACGTCCTTCCAGCTGTGATGACCGTCTGAAAGCCTCAGTTGAAGCCGATCTAAGAAAAACAGTGAGAGAAATTTCTGGAGCTTGATGTAAGCAATGCAACTGTTTTCCAGCATCTTTACACAATCGGCCAGGTTAAAAAGCTTGACAAGTGGGTGCCTCACGAGTTGAATGAACAACTAAATTGTCTGGTGGACTGCCACCAGTGTCATCCACAACTTCTTGCAACCTGGCGAAACCATCACAGCTGAAAGATACTGTTGTGAATTAAACACTGTTCATCAGAAACTCTCGCAACAACAGCTGGCATTGGTGAATCGAAGAGGCCCAGTCCTGCTCCACGACAATGCTCGTCCTCATGTTGCAAAAGTGACTCTTCAGAAACTGAACAGGTTGGGGTACGAAGTTCTCCCTCCCCAGCTTATTCACCAGACCTTTCTCCACAGACCACCACCTTTTCAAACTTCTCGACAGCTTCCTCCGTATGAAATCTTTCTCTAACCGAGCAGCAATTGAAACTGCCTTCCAACAGTTTATTGACTCCAGAAATCCAGACTTTTTCCAAAATTATATAAATCTGCTTGTAACTTGTTGGCAGAACTGTATTGATCGTGATGGAACTGACTTAGATTAATAAATTCATGTTCAGCAACGATATGAAGTCTTGTTGTTGTGGTAAAAAAACCGACAAAATGTTTGTAGCAACCTAATATTTGCAATGCAGTATATATATATTTTTTAAGGGCCGAATTTTATTAGATTATGGTAATTGGTTCTCACTGATAAAAACAAATGCACAAAAGACCTTTCTAGCATAGTTACCTGTTTACCCATGGGTTCCGGGTTTGTAACAGTGGTACTAAAGAAACCATCCCATTCCAGTCTTCCATACAGTCCTGACCAATGGTTGTGTCTGTTTCCTGTGTGAGGGAGGCACCATGGAATAATGGTATTGAATTGGCGATCCATAGCATCACAGTGCTTGCCCTCTGCACATGAACACACTCCACACAGCTGGCCATCCAGACCCTCTCCATTCCGTTTGTCATGATGAGTATATCGTCTGAATTGAACAAAAATAAGCATTAGTATTATAAAGTTTTCATAAAGATGACCCTACCAAACATTCTTCTTGGATTTTGCAATGACAAAATAATGTAACAAATTACTTTACATTTAAATAGGAATAAACATTGCATGATCTTATGATCAGAGCTATTATAAAACCTCATTATTCCTGCTGAAGTGTCTTTATTTTTTTTTTCTCACAGAGAAAATTTGTGATCTCAAATTATACATTATTAGCAACTATACTGAGAGATGTTTTAACAAAATTTATCTACATCTGAATCAAACTTCATGAAAAACTTTTTTCCTTACACATTGTCCTCTAGAAGTTTCACAAGTAAAAGACAGCTAGTTGGAAAGTTGAGAAATAGTTAGTAGGGAAACTAATGTTGTTTCACGTCCTTAACCTTACTCACATCACGTGTGTGGCCAACCAAGCAAGATTACTCTTCAAAGCTAAATATTACCCGTATTAATTTTGATTAATCTGATTGGCTCTATCTGACCACATGGTGGGTTTTTCATGAATAAACATTCACTGTAAGCTAAAAAAATATCCCCAATAGTAATAAACACTTAAATCTGTAATTAAATTCAGCTTGAAAAGGATTAATTTACCTTACTGTTTGTTAACCTACAATTGGAAAAAGAAACACACCAACATCTTCAGTGCAAATACCAAAATAAATTAAAGATAATAAATATTATTAATTATCAAATGCCAGTTTAAAATAAACAAGAGAGAGACACAGTTTTAGTATTTCTATATAAACATGGGTATACAATACAATGCTAAAAAGATAAATACTAATGTAAGTCCTATAATTGGCTTAATTAAAATAATGAAAAGCAAGTCAAAGAAAAATTAACACTATAGGTAAAATCCAGGTAAACAAAATTTCATGGAACACAGGGATTAAACAATAAAATAAAAGGGGTCTTTGAAGATGCCCCAAAAAATCTGAATTCCAAATCACTTGTATCACTAGATAAATATCAGCTATACAGGTCCTGGCCTGATATTGTTATAAATCCATAGTGGAACTCCCAGAAATAACCGTACATACGGATTATTCAATTTTAAAGTCAGTGATCCAAACAAAAGCCATCTAACAAATTGACTTGAACAAAAGTACCGTATTTTTCAAGTTAACCTATCTAGAGATAGTCAATAAAATTGCTTTAATGAAAAAAATAAAAAACGAAGTGTGTTATCTTCTGAAATAAACTGTAAAATTGTTCTTTTGAAACAGACTACAGAGATTAATGCCCAGAATGTTTACTATTGGGTGAAACATGCAAAATTATCCAATCAATACTATCCTTTTTCAATCCAAATTATATGTATAAATTCCACCAAAAAAATCCTTTACCCCATCTCAAAATCAACTTTGTAAAGTTACACAAGTTGTACATGACAGCTTTTAAGTTGGAAGGGTTAAATTCACTGAAGAAAATGTTGGTAATATGGCTGCACATAGGAAATACGGTGCCAGCAAGAAATGTTAGAGACTGACATAAAGCAAAGGATATGTTATGAACTAAAAAGAAAACAAAGAAAGAAAATCATTGCTGCAAAGCTAGGTTGACCAAATTGAGAATAAGTTGAAGGAATGTGTGCTAACCAAAAACCCAACATGCCATGTATCATGGACTTGGTACTGTACAGCTGAGACTAATAAAGGCCAAACGAATCACAACTGATAATCACTGCCTTTACATCACCCCCTCTCTTTCTTTTGCTGGTGTACCATATTATCCAATCAGAGAACAGCCAAGGTGTTGACCCGTGTTGGCCTAGGTCTAAAACCCAAATGTCGGACAACTTGAAACAGAGTTGAATTTCTGAATATGGGTGTGCTGTAATATCTCAAAATCAAATAAAAGTATCAAAGATAGATAAAACTGACAAGTTTAGTTTTTATAGGCAATTCAACATAGCATAAATGACATGCAGTGACTAACAGTAGGCACCAATCTTTCAATACCAGAACTGATAAAGTTTGCAATGTTTCAAATCTCTCTCCATGATTACAAAGATGTTGAAAAAAACTATTTCAACACCATTTATCTGGAAAATTGTTCCACAAAGTAGTTTAATGATATGCACAAAGATCTCCTTAATATTCATGAGCATATAAGTACCATAGACAGCAATGCAATGCAACAGTGTTATGAAGAATTTGGCATATTGTTCTGACTGGTTGAAAGTTTGGCTAACAATCAAAGTTTATCTAGCCCCATCTTATATTCCAAATTAACTTATAGATTAGTCATGAGCAACCCGTGACCCGCAACATCCTAATAAGCTGCCCGTGGGGCTTTGGCAATGTAATTTTATTTTCCTGTTTTTTCACGAGGTGACCGTATAGCCACCTGCCACCCCACAGGCTTGTTGCCCACAGCCCCCGGCGATGGGAGCCAGAACTCTAACTGCTACCGCACTAAGGCTGACGCAATTGAGCCGCACTCCCATTGGCTAATGCCATTGGGGCCGGTGTAAAGACTTCATGCTACCCCCATTTCAAGTTACTTCCTGGTAATCTGAAATTGCTACACCGGCAGCTAAAAGACTCTGACCTCAATGCCTGCAGGGAGCATGTGGCAACGACTAGACAAGGACTCAGGCCAGATGCGCAATAGCCAGCTCAGCTCCAGGCCAACTTGGACACCAACAACCGGTAATGTTGCATTATGTTTCCACAGCTAGGAGTGACAATAGGGTGTATCGTCACGTATAGCAAATTCGTGTGCACATGTTGGGATTTTTCAGACCATCAGACATGGCCTCAGAGAAGAAAAAGCGAAAAGTAGAGGATGAATCACGCAAATTCAATGATAGGTGGACCTCAGAGTATTTCTTTACCAGTGTTAAAGAGACTGCAGTATGCTTAATTTGAAATGAATCTGTGGCTGTCCTTAAAGAATATAATGTCAGAAGACATTATGATACAAAGCATGCATCAAAATACGGTACCCTTCAGGGCCAGATTCGGAAAGATAAGGTGCGGGAATTTTAAAAACGTCTTGCAGGCCAACAAAATCTCTTCAAGAAAGCCACTGCTGAGGCAGACATTTTGGTGTGTGCCGGTTATTTGGTCTCCAAAATCCTGGCAAAACATATGAAGCCCTTTGGTGATGGCGAGATGGTGAAGGAATGCCTTGAAGCTGTGTTTGATCTAGCATTTCCTGAGAAGGCGGCTATTATTTAAAAAATTAGCCTATCAAGATTTACTGTGGGTAGGAGGATTGATGACATGTCAAAGAACACTGAAGACATCCTGAAATGCAGAGCATCAAATTTCAAGTGGTTTTCCATAGCATAGGACGAGAGCACTGATGTGTCCCATGTAGCTCAACTGGTTGTCTTCATTTGAGACATTGATGCTGAATTTAACATAACCAAGGAGTTAGCAGGTATGGTGGGAATGATGGGCACAACAGACGGTGCGGATTTGAAAGAAGAGTTGATGAAAGTACTGAAGCAGTTGGGGCTACCTTTAGATAGGCTGAGTGGCATTGCAACTGATGGGGCCCTATCAATGGTTGGAAAGAACGATGGCTTGACAACTCTCATCTCTCAAGAAGCTAGGGCTCTGACTGGTCGTGAGTTAATTTTGTGCCACTCTTTGTTGCATCAAGAGCACTTATGTGCAAAATCTCTGGGGATGGAAAATGTTGTTGCAGTTATTGTGAAGCTTGTGAATTTCATCAGATCAAATGGATTGAATCATCGCCAATTCAGAGAGTTGCTGAGTGACATGGCATCTAATTATGGAGATGTGGTTTATTATGCTGAAGTGCAATGGCTAAGCCGCAGTCAGATGCTCAAGTGAGTTTATGATTTGAAGGAAGAAACTGAAATCTTCTTAGATAAGAAGGGGAAGCCGGTGAAGGAATTTGATGATCGTGAGTGGATATGCGATTCTGCGTTTTGATCAACCTTACTCAGCATCTCAATGAACTGAATCTGAGACTCCAAGGAAAGGATCAGCTCATTTACCACCATGTTTGACAAGATCAAGGCGTTTGAATCCAAGGTGTCACTCTGGGAACCACAATTTTGCTCCAATAACCTTGTTCATTTTGAAAAGTTGAAGGAGAATCCAGATGATTCTGCAAAATATGCACAAGAGATTTGGTGAGTCAAAGATAAATTTCACTTCCGTTTTCAAGATTTAAGAAGATGCGAGGATACATTCAACATCTTTTCCATTCCTTTTGATGTCAGTGCTGAAAGTGCACCTCCAGAGCTTCAAATAGGGCTTCTTGATCTTCAGTGTAGCACTGAACTGAGAGCAAATTTCCGCGATGTGCTGCTCCTTGACTTTTACAAGATCTACCAACCAAGGAAGAGTTTACCCAAATTGTCAAACCATGCTTTGAAGATGGTAAGCTTGTTCAGCAGTACTTACATCTGTGAGCAATTTTTTAAAAAAATGCAGGTGCTGAAGAACAAGCATCGAAATCGGATGGGAGGCGAACACATGGAGAGCTCCTTGCGCATCGAAACATCTCAGATTGAGCCGGACATAGAAAGATTTGTGAAAGAAAAAGAGTGTCAAGTGTCGCAATAAGCTGCTTAAATTGTAGTATGAATAAAAATCGTCATACAATATATATTTTCTTTTATTTTGGCATAAAAATAATTTTTGTGTGTCATAAAAGGGGTGGTTATGGAGTATGTTGGTACTCGACAGGCTTAAAGCCTGCAACTCCGTAAGACAAAATGCATGTGGCTCACCAGAAGCCTAAGAAGTTCACTTGCGGCCCGCATCCAGAAAAGGTTGCTCATCACTGCTATAGATGAATGAAGGAAAGTAAAATGGAAAAAGTAACCAATTCAATTTATACACCACATCGACTTGTAAAATAATAAAAGTGTAAATTAGGGATGTGCAATTAATTGGCAAATAATCAAACACTAAATGGAAAACTTTTTTTTTTTAAAAGTAAAAAAAAAAACTGGTATATACTCCTCTCTGTTTTCCTTATTATGCAAATTTTATCCAGACTAACAACCAAGGGCATCAATCTGACAAAGTTGATAAACCCCATAGGTATAAGTATTCATTCAATCACCACCTTCCCCACATGTCAGTGTATATATACAAGCATTTTAGAGCTTTTATTTATTTATTTTTTGGTATAGATAGCCAATACTGGTCTCTAAAAGCACAATTCAAAGTTCAGCATTAGTGTACTACAAAGAAAGCTTAAAAATTCAACACATTTATGAAAATTCTAAAGGTTGTCAAAAAAATATGATGAAAATATTTTACTTAAAATCAAAAGCTTCAAAATTTCTGGTAAACTAATCATGTGAAAGCCAGAATACTTATGTAACCACCTTTGTACAGTTGCTTAAAGTAGTATAGTAGTGGTAGCTTTATCTAGAAAGAGTTTTATAGCTAAAATTGACAGAATTATAAGAGAAGCTGTCATTCTTCTGATTAGCAATTTTTGTGATCACTTCCAAGGGTGCTAAAAGGAAAACAAGTTTTTCAACCAGACTCCATTGATATGGAGTTAGATTTGGATTATCGCAGTCTATCGCATATAAAACGATTGGGCAGGCATCAGTGTCACTTTCTAGCATGCAACAAAATATGAACTGTTCCAACAAATGGATACAACCTGTAGAAGCCTGTGTTTGGGGACCTCCAGTTATTCCTGAAGTAGCAGAAGAAAGGTGGAAATGGCCAACTATATTTCAATTAATACAAAAGATATCCTTTACTGCTCATTGGCTAAATATGACATCAATGCCTAGTTGTAGAGTTTGGATAAAACAAGATAGTGATGGTAATTCGGTTTTGAGAATCCAGCAACCATGTTAACATCATTGCCCCTAAGGCCTAACTAGACTTTATCCACTAGTGTTACAGCTTTCTTAACCAGCCAGAATTTGCTCACTTATTCTGTCGGTGTTGGTTGTATGTGATCATGCAAAGGAGACCACATTTAGGATGGCTCTGTGCCTCTGAAAATCAGGTGTTAGCCAATGACTGGTCATACTAAGAAATGGGCAGTTGCAGTTTCCCAGAAGCAATGATCTCGATGAATTAATACAGTAAAGTTAATTTCAATGTCACGCATAATAACAAAGCAATCGATTCCTTTTGTTATCGATGCAGACGAAGGAATTTTTATTTGATGCATTAAATGGCAAGATAAAATTGTTGGTGTTCCAGCTGTACTAATTCTATACTTGAGTCATTTCTTCTTGTAGCATCTTTTGGAGTTTTTAGAAAACAGCATTGCACAGTTTATATTAACTAGGAGATAAGTGATTGAGTAGCTTTCTAAATCAAATGTCTGCAACAATGAGTAAGATTATAAATCAGCAGCAGTCATTTCTCTTAATTTTTGGTCTATGGCTGTAGTTTGAGAATATCTGAGGTCCTACGATTTTCTCTTGCCAAGGAATTCCTCCATAGTCATCTGTTTATTCAACCTGGCCTGGGTTCTTCAAGTTTCCTTTTTGTAACAAAAGCATGGGTCCAGCATTTCTGCTTTGTATTCAGCAGATGTTTCACCTTTAAATAGTTTATCATGTTGGTAGTTGTAAATGTCTTTGCAGTTATTCCACCTCAAGGAATTTTTTGTTTGCAAAGCTTGCATTTAGTTTTGATGAAATTTTTCTGATTCACTAAGCTTTCTGAAGATATCTCTACCATTAATATATCTATATATAGGCCTTTAACTGGAGATGGACAGTGTCAGTGGTCAGCCTGCTACAGTTCTAACTCCTAATTCCTCAGCTAAACAGCATCTGAAAAAACTGATCAACCACAATAGAGGTCCCATGACACCCATGATTAAGTATTGTGGTGTCACTAACAATGGTTGCTATGGTTAGCATTCTAGCAACAGTGAAAACAGTGTTTACCCTTCCTAGGCAAAAGCCATGTGGCTCTAAACCTAGTACATCTGATGAATCATCTATTATACCAACCACAATACTTGGGTTATGTATTGTCCATAAGAGGAACAGGATCACAGTGGCAGCTCAATCACTCAGCTTGATATTTTAAAGGACAATTACTCCAATTGGAATTTCATGATCAGTCAACACAGATAATATTACTAAGTGGCAAAAGAAAAAAAAAAACAACTGGGGAGGCTTTCTCTATCTTGAAATTCAGACACTTATTCCATATTCAAAACAATATTTTATATCTATTTTTGTAAAAAAATTTTTTAACACACTACAAGAGAATATTCTAATAATAATGTAGTGCAATATATGCACTTGATCATATCTGATTTCAACCGACTCTTAAAGTCTATGTATTTTTTCTTCCATCAAATATATTGACAGGATGCTGCAATACATTACAAGTTTTCAACATTTACGTAACAGAGTAATTATTCAGGGTGTTTTTACCCTTTGATTTTCATTAGCAAATAAATTTTTATTGTTAAAATTTTGGGCATCTCAATAAAATGTGGACACATGAAGTTTTCTTGTACATATCTGTCCCAATGGAAAGAGAGTATAGCCTGCTTTTGATGATAGTGTGTGTACAGAACTAAATTTCTGATTTCTTAGTAGGAGCAGAAGGTTAAACATTTTGTTATTAATTTTACTCTCAGCCATTTTGATTATTAGTACATCCCCAGTGTAAATTTAAATAATAATGCTTTCCCTCTGCCAAACAGTTACATTATCTTAATTAAGGTCACGAAGTCGCAGCATCTGAAGTTAAGCAAGTGATTGAGATAAATACAACCAGTAGCCTAAGAGTGCAGCATCAAGTTAGAATCTTTCAGAAAAACAAAATAAAAAATGTGCATGAGCCATGTGATGTCAGAATGAATAATTATTATTACTAATGAAAGGCAAAAAACAATTCAACGAAAACAAATATGGATTCCTCACAAACAGCTGATAAACCAAGATTAATGGAAGTATTTTAGCTAATTATTTTCATACTTAACTGACAGAATCAATTCTTCAGCACATTTATTATTATTATGCATTAATGTCTTAAGAATAATAAATCTAAAATAACAATAACAATTGTATTAATATGGTATTGTTTACAAGTATACTCTACAACTTATTTACACCAATGGTCAAAGTTGCTTATTAACCCTTTACATACAGTAAATTCAATATTTAACATGCACTATTCAGACAATTTACAAGATGACTGCACAAATGCACTTGATTAAAATTATTTTAAAACATTAAAAAAAATCATGTAATAATTCAAATAGTACTAAAGACTTAGCATACAGTTCAGTAATCCAAATGAAAGGAAAAATCTAATCTATGGTAAAGTAAGTAAAATCAACCGGTCACAGAGGTATCAATACTGACTCAATTTCTTAAATCTCCTTACTGTCAAGACTTTTGACATTAAGTCTGTCATCCTCAATCCAATAATCCTCAGTGGACAGCAAAGAATTATAGTTATGTTTACCACTTCAGATGCTTTCATCTCCCTGGTGGTGTCAGCTTTGCCAGCCTCCCTCTGGACCTAGGTGGTATAGCAGCTAGACTGGTCAGTCACCTGATAGAAATCTTCTGGTATCAGCTTATGGAAAAAGTCCACTGGCCTCATGTCATCAGGGGTATCAATTTTCAGGCCAGTGGACTACAAAAACTCTGGCATATGATTAGCTGCAGATGGCTCAAACTTCACTTGATGACCTTGCCCTCACTCTCCATACCATACCTGACATCTGTCCATTGCTGCCTGACCAGCTAAATGATGAGATCCAAGGTATGAACACATGAGAGCTCCACTACAGAGAAGGAAGGGATTCGCTGTTGGAGTCAGTCATGTATCAAGTAAATAAACTAGGTAATGGCACATGATTCATGCTACTATCTTCACTAGTAAAAATCACTTGTGTAGGAAAACAAAGTGATATAAATAGCCACAGGAAGTGATAATGTGGACCAGCATCCTTCTATATGTACCATCTAGAGTATAGATGGAAGTAGTCATTAAATGACTCACCAGTGCCCTGGCCGGTTTTGGCTAACTTGAACACAAAAATTTGTATTGACCACTACAATAATCTTTATTTAAACAGGGTGACAAAAATGTGAAAAACAGATAATATAACGATACTATAAAGAAATTTCTTTTAAAAAAGTTAATTGTTTTCATGAAGACAACAAAACCAGAGAAATTAGTAGCTGCCCAAAGTAATACTGACCAGTCACTGTGAGAGTTAGTAACAACTTGCTTTGTTGAAAAACTACGAGATGTGTCAAATATTTCATACTCATTGTCAGAGTGAATCTGGCTCATCAAAACCATCTGCTATTTGCAAGCAGAAGTCACTGCTTTTAAATAATATCTCTGCTTCAAGACACTTTTTTTCTTTTTTTAAAGAATGGTCTGTTGGATAAAACAAAGAGCTGCAATTTGTTTCCTAAACTAGTTTACTAATTAAATAATGTTGACAGCTAGTGGTATCTAACGTAAACCAGAAAAGGTTGTACCTATTTGCCAAGACAGTTTGTAAGGGTCCTTGCTCATGCCCAGGAATTTTTAATGGCATCAAATCCTGTGATCACTAAGTTTTGTTGTACAATAGTCTTTACATTGGAGACAACCCTGGTGAGTAAGCATATTGCTGCAGTTATCCACTAGTGTGTGTTGCCTATTTGGTACCACAAGGGATCTGACACTTGTAATTTTGGCAAAAAAATTCCTACTAAAACTCTTCATTTTTAGACGACCAGTTGGTGAAGAAACCATGCCACAACATCTCACTATATTGTCTTCAGTAAAGATGCTATAAAATAACTACATCACTGATCCCAAATGTTCAGCTTGAAAATATGAAAATTTTAATTTACCATAGAACAAATGTTCCTTTGGTGCATTAGTTTAGAAAGAAACATTCCATACTTGGAGATCAATTTGGATTTGTATTCTTGGCAGCAGCAATAGCATACTCTAAATTGTTGTATGCAAACTGACCCAATCTGAACCTATTTCTGATAAATTATACAAATGCTACTCACAACTTCTTTGTTTTATTTCCATCTGATAACCTGACTTCAATATTTGGCAAGTCTCTCCAGTCAGAACCAGGAACAAGTGGGATGTGCTGCATTCGAGCATGCACCAGTGGACTCATCTCTTTACAGATGTGATCTCTCAAAATTGGCTGATGTTGCTTGCCTCGAATCTGAAAGAAGTGCAACAATTTTAAAAGAATAAAAAAAAGCAAACAAGTATCTATTTTTAAAAAAACCCCAAAATTATAATACCGATATTGCAGAGAAAAAAATAATCTATAATGATTTATCAATACAAGCACATTTTAGAAAGAGAAAAAAGGGGGACAAATTTATATACTGCAACCAACTAGAATGGCATAAGACAAATTATTTAATCAAAGCTTTGAAAGTAAATGTGGTAGTTTTGTTTGTTTATTTTAAAACTTTATCTTTCAGACAAAAATTCAGCTGCCAATGTTTTTCTAGCCTTGCTTTAAAAAAATATGAAAAACAAAATGCATGTTTTGTACGTTTGTTTTAAAAATCATCCTTAGAATAAAAACTTAATGTGTTAAGATACTCTTTACATCACTCACTGTTTTCATTAATTGGTTGGTGATTTGTATACAATTTCTTTTGTTTTTGTTCCATCAGCATATGCGTGCTTTGTCTTCCCATGTATACTCATTAGTGGTTTTAAATGATCAACACACATGTACTATACTGAGATTTCACCATCCAGCAAGCTTCATTAACATACACAAAATTGAAAAATGCTGACAGTATCTCACCAAGCGCTGAAAATGAGACTGGGGGTCTCCCTGGTATGAAATTTCATCATCTTTTGCTCCGTTCCTGATTTCCGGAAGATCAGACATAGTATCTCTGACGGTTATAGTTCTGAATGGTGCAGATCTGACCCTGGTGATTGTAGAATTGTACTATAACAGAGAGAAAGAAAAATGTCACTCTCCTAAACAAAAATCAGTGAGCTGGTCGAGCAAACTATTTCAGTTATAAAGAAGTTTTCAAGATCAGAAAAATGATCAGCCAGATATCTTTTCAAAAAGAAGAGCTCTATGAAAATTCTCAGAGTCAATTCATTCAGTACCCTGCAACTAATGAATCTGTTTGTACCAGATGCATTGGTGTCACGAGATTTTGTTAGAATAACTCACAAGTTCTGCATTATTAGTAGAATCACTGCATAAAATCAGGCATCCACCATTATATTAAAATTAATTTTTATTCTCAGAAATAAATACAAATTCACTCTCTTTTACTAGAGCCGTTCAAATGGAATCAATCTGGATACCATTACAGCTATGCTATTTCAGCCAGTTTTTACTTGAACATCCTTAGTACCTCTTGAGTCATCTGACTATTTTAAATATAATTTTGGAAATGAAAAACATAGGGCATACACATTCGCAGCCATGACTCAGCTATGAAATATTCCATTTTCTCATACATAATTCATTTATTAATGCATAAAATTACATGTGTATCACCATATGTAGAAAGTATATATATAGATGACCAAAAATATTACGATAAATTAATGTCATAACTTTGACAACACAAGATTTTTGCATAGAAACATATTGATAACTCCAAAGTTATGGCTGCACATATGAACTAAAAATAAACTAAATATTTGTTCTTTTTGGCCATGTTCTCTCGAGTGATGTGCAGCAAAGAACCCATCTTAATGTAACACCAATGGATGGTACAGTAGTCCAGTGGTAGATTGCTATGGTCAAGAGACCAACTTGGTTTGGTGTACCTTGTTGGCATGGTTTCTTCTTGCCCTTCTTCACCAGCCAGCCAGCCATCATGTGCCTTTCCTCTGGTTTCCTCCCACATCCAAAAATAGAGAGTTCTAGCAAAGTTTTCCCTACAGAGTCAGTGCAGGATTGACAACACTTCCTGGTGGACAGTGGACACCTTCACCAAACTTTTCTTTCTTGTAGACATTAGTGTCAACACAATGTGACCAATAATCTTGCATGTTCTGTTTGTGTTAAAATTATTTATTCTTTAATACATATCAAGAATCAATTATTAACATCACCCTGACCAACACTCCTCATAAAATGACAGGTACCTACAAAAGACGACAATACCTTTTTATCATCCACTACAACAGACAGTTGCATGGTCCTTGGGGCAAACACATGCAAAGGTTCTGGATATGATGGTAACTTTTCTCCTGGGGCTGCCGCCAAAATAATTGCTCTTAAAAAAGAAAAAAAAAGCAAAAACATGTTAATGCATAAGAAGCGAAGCAAAAGATAATAATTTATAAATAATAAATCTTACTATAGTCCTTCCAATAAAAAGTAATGTTCTTTTCTATGTCAATCCTTTTTTAAAACCAACCTTCTCCGTGTCTGGGCAACTCCATAACTACCAGCCTGCAGAATGCCAAATGTGCACTGATACCCCATCCGGATGAGGCACCGCAGTGTCAGCTTAAGGATCATGCTCCTCTTAAAAGATACAAAGTTTCTCACATTTTCCACCAAGAAAAACCGAGGTCTGTAGTAGTCGCAGTAGCTGAGGTAGGATGAAATGAGAGAGTTCTGGAACCAAGAAAACAGTTTGTAAAATCCTTGCTTTTAGTATTTATACATAGATGGAAGGAGAGGGAGGGATATCAAAACCATATTGAACCAGAGATTTTTAACAAAGCTGGTTGCTGAAATGTGTTTACATGCCTATAGTGTATGGCCCTGGTGTTTCATAGGAAGAAAAGTGCTGTGAATGGCTCCACTTTCATGTGAGACTTAAAGTTGAAAATGCTGATATTTATGTTCATATCACATTCACAGTATCAATATTTAGTATGACCATCCTTAGTTTATTGAATTAATATGAGTTCTGAGTGACTTTCCAAAATATGTATATCCTATCTTTGATGAGGGTTCTGTTTGAACCACATACTTCAAATAGAGATTACACTAATGGTTTATAAAGAGGAACTAAAATGTCAAAAGTATTATTGTCTTATAGACATCCTCATATTGATAAAACTTTAAAGAATCAGAAAAAAATTACACCTAAATCTTTCTTTTGGCTTACCATTGTTACTTCCACAGTGTCTAACGAATAGTTCTCTTCAACATGACCAAGGCTCAGATACTTACACAGAGTTTGCCAAATAAAATTCAAGAACTTTTCACAGATAAATTTTAATTTTTTGAAGATCACAAAAATAGGAGACATAATAAATAATAGTGCTGAGATCACTGGCCAAAAGAAAACTATTTCAGTTTGGTAATTGGCTATGGGGGTCAAGATTATGATTACTCTCAAGGGAAAAGATTTTGATTCTGAAAAGTGATCATTGAAATGTTAATGCTGTGTATGATGTTCTTTATGCTGTTCATTCATGTGGGTTAAAGTATAAAACATTCTAAAATCCTCATACTATTATTTTATCAGCTTTACCAGAATATTAAAAATTTCTACAAAAATCAATCAGCTTTGTTGGTTGCATTAGCTGAACAATTCTCCATGTAAAGCTTGATTTTTCAATAAATCATTTAACATAAAAAAAAAAAAGAAGAATGGAAGCAGATGGCTAACTATGCATTTCTAAAAAATGTAGCTTTGCTTTGACAAGCCTGTCATTCATAGCTTTGCAGATTATGGTAAAAAATTTGGTGCCAGAGTTTGATACGTTTTTTCTTTTCTTTCACAGCTTTGATGTAGGCTTGAGCAGGTACGTTTTCTAACCAATGATGGCTGATAAATTTGAGGGGCATCAGTGAGCTCCCTGTCATACTCATGTAGTCTTCTCCTTTGGCAGGACAGTTCTTAAGAGGTAATATATGTTGGACTACAGAGGAAATATTCCATTCTATTGCCAAAGCACCAGCTCTGAAACTGTTATGGATTATGTAAAGACAAAATATTAATCAGTGTTGTATCAAACTCCTCTGTGGCAACTTTGATTTCATGGTATTATAGAATTTCCAGTTTACATTTAGTCCATCTATACTAATTTTAGACTAATTTCTGATGGTAAGTCCAAGGTCTACTATCCAAGCACTAAAATGTTTGACCACATCATTTGCAGTGGTGTAATCTGAATCTGCAACATGACAGAAACAATTCAGAATCTTACCGGTTTTTTAAATTTTTTTTTACATTAAGCTTTCCAATGTACAAAAATTGTTGTTGGGGTTGTACACATTTTTAATAAATCAATGACTAGTTACCTGAGATGAGTGATACAACTTTTATCTTCAGTTGGCATAAATCAATTTTAAAATAACATTTAGCTGTGGGCAGTATTAAATACCTACCTCAATTCAACATCAGAAAATGGTCATAACATGAACTTAAGATCAGAATAAAATCATCATTATAATCCTATTGAATAATTTCCACACTTTCTTTCATAACTATGGAGCAAGAAAACCAAAAATCCAAGTATAATTTTATGAGGGGGAAAATGAGATAAGTTTATTTTCATTAATTCATTAAATCTGTGATTTTGAAATGCAAAAAAAAGTTCTGCATTGTTGTTGTTAGGTTCCTTCCTATGTAACCAAAAAAAAAATTTGTTACATTTTTTTTTTTATTACTTACCTAGAAATTATGATCCAAAATAATTAGTTACCCTCTCTTCATCTCAATAACAAATATAAATATTCGTGTGCTTCCACTGGCTGCTTTTTCAAGCCTTTGTCAAACAATATCACAAAATAGTCTTAGATTTTTGCCAACAATTCTTCCTGGAAATATTCCACCAAACCAAACCAAACACACAAATAGTTGCTCTACAGGAGAACTTGGAAACATTCACAATGTCGAGAAACACAGCTTGGAAGACTTTTCCCACACCCTCAATAGAGTTTTAGTAGTAGTTGTCTCAACTTTCAACAAATTAGTTATGAATTTTGATCACAAGAACAAACTGTGCATGTCAGTGGTGTCAGCTTCATAGGAATGATTTCCACCTTCACCATTTATCATCAATGGATCAATTTCAGAATTTGAATTAGACTTTTTCTTCTAAAAAAAAATGCAGCCACTTCTAATCCACAAGAACTACGGGCCCTTTTAGTGTTGCTTTGGTGTTTGCTGCCTTTCATGTTGGATTTTAGTACACTTTTTCCAATTTAACTCAAGTCTATTGGTTGCACACAGGACCCAAAACACAGGATGGTTCATCCACTTTTGATTAAAGCCACATCTATCCAACATCATAAAAATCTGATTTTCTTTAACTGGTCTACTACACTGTGTTTGCCTTTTCTTTCTCACCTAAAAATGAAGAGTTCTAATAGGGACTTCCAATAGGTTGATTAGGTCGGTCAGTCATCTTCCCTGTGTAGCTACTGTTCTCCAGTTACCAACCTAAGGGAGGTTGGGTGTAAGAGGGGGTTACCATAACAATTGCGTTTGATCTGACAGCTTTGGTAGCGTATAAAGAATAACTGGCACGTGGTCACAAGCAGGTGAAAATAATATGGAGGGCCTCCTTGCATAATCATCTGATGTGGAAAAGAGGTCGTAAGTATGCACTACATTTCTATTTATTTTGCAACTGTTTTCTTTCATTTGATTGTTTTAATGAACACTTCACCAATTTTATTCTGGGTAATGAATAAATAAGTTCGAGGACTTTTCAAGATACTCACTCAAATTCAAGAACTTATCAGGAATATGTGAACCTTGCTTACACTTAAGACACTACATTTTATTTTCCACTTGCTAAAGCTACTTACTAAATAATTTATATAAGCTTGAAAACTTTTTAAATCTCCCCCCATCATATAATTTAGTATTATCTGCCAATATAAAAATCTTTTTAGAGACATTATTTATAATTTAGAAAGAGACTAGGTCCAAAAAACAAACTTCTGAGGTACCTCAATGGTGACCATCTTAAACTCCTTGCTTAACTCTATTACATAGATAGGTTACCAAAACCTTTACATTTCTCAACCAGATGTTCATACAAATCTGCCTTCACTGACTTGCTGAAACTGAAATAAAGAACAGCAATTTCTCCTCGGTCCTAGTTACATACATTACCTTCAAGAAATTTTAACAAATTAGTGATGCAGGGTTTCCCAAAACAAAAATCACGCTATTTTTTTTATCAAACAAAATCCTCCTCTTTAATGATGATCTCACAAATTTCCCCTACAACTGACAGGTCTATCTTTGGCTCACACCTAGAACATTTTTAAAATGCCACTTGTTTTCATGGAGATAGTATTTTTCCATTACTAACTATGACAAAGCTTATTTAAGGGGTGACTTATGAAATAAGGAGTTAATTTTAACCTAGGATTTGTGCTATCAAGACCCACTGTTTTATTTTCTTTAAGATGACTGACTAATTATTTTTGTGTTCTTTCTTCTGTAATGGTAATACTAGTAATGGACGTATTGCTATTTAAAATTTTTACTACTGAAGCCAGCCAAGAACCTTGAGTAAAACAAAGTTATTAAGGATATCAGTTGTTTCATAAGTAGTGTCAGCCCCACTTGTTCTTAAGTAACAAATTATCTTTTGTAAGGACATTTTTTTTTTAGCTACAGCAGTCTTTTTTGTACATTGTTTTGGAATAAGTTTTAAATCTTCTAAGGCAGAATATTTTCCTGTAGTTTTAGCCCCTTTGAGTGTCATTTCTTCTAGATTTTGTTTGAGCTTATGAAAGTCATCAATGTAGCTTCTATTTTTGTTTTCAGCTTTATGCATCTTTCTGGAAGGACTTAAAAAAAAAAAAACTAAGAAGCAATGAACACAAATTAAAGAAATAATAAGCTTGGATTGTAAAGTTATCTAATAGAATGTAACCAGGTAATATGAGACTTGCTGCATAGAGAGAGATACAAATTTGCTTGTTACGCAAATAACATCTTTGTATTTGTGTCATTCTCTTTTATGCTTGTTCAGCAAAGAAGAGAGAGTTAATAAATAAGTTAGTTAAATTAAATCTTTTCTCCATATTCCAATATTGTGAAATCAAAAAATTGAGCAAATTTAAGAGATTATAAAAATTATTTGCTAATAAATGTGCTAAATAATATTTTCTGCATTTGCAATTCAGATTAAAGAATGATAAACCAAGAGGCATTATTTCGAAAGTTGTGTGCAACTGGCATTTCTCACAAGCTGTTGATTCAAGCTTAAATACAGCAGTGCTCTGACTCCTTTAATCAAATGACTTTGTTTCTATGCTCTGGTTCACACACAAAAGTAGGACAGGAAAAAAGACCACTGGATCAGCTTATGTTGCTGAGGTGGTAAATGTAGTTGTTTTAGAAACTGATGTACATGGCAATTACAAAGAATTTTCTTAGGAATTCAAAGCCAAATAGGACAATACACAACTGTAAGCAAACTGCCATGTTCCACAATATTAAACACTGATGAATCTACTGTGTGCAATTTCAGGAAAAATGTTAAATAGAATGGATACTAAGTGCCTTGTTCTTTTCACAATCATGCTGGATGATGACAGGGAAAAGTTTCAAATTAAAGCAATAAAACAATACAAATATCTTAATTATACTGAGTCACTCAGCAGTAGCCTAAGTGGACAAAATGAAAATAAAGCTGAATGTACAATCTGTGAAGAAAGTTCTTCAATGAAGTATATTATGAGGAGTAAAAGGCCCAAAACTTATTATACCAAACCACTGTGGAATCATATAACATCCAAGAATATAAAAAGCTTCTCAGGAACCTTCAGAAAAGGAAAAGATCACATCAGCCACCATATTCTCAACCTACCATTAAGCAGTAAATGAGGGACTTGAAAGATCCTAGATCTAAAGCTATAACAATCAAGATGTATAAGTAAAAGAATCCTATGTAAGCTAAGCTAAGGTAATTGGACCAGTAGCTGAATGTTTTTTATCCATTTTTTAAAAAAGAAGTATAGCTCTGTAGAAATGGATAAAAAATTGTTGGCTACTTGTCATTATGTCAGTTGCTGATCCAATTACTCTATATTACTGATTTTTAATTAAATAATTAGGCCTACCTGCATGCAATACTGCATTCCATGGTCAAATGATGATTTAGTAAAGTCAAAGTACAACTACTGTGAAATTTGTAAGTTTTGTTATGTACCCCATGGTTTACTTTCAGTTCATTTCACTTTAAATGTAAACAATCATTGTTTAAATTACTTTGCTTGTCTAGTTTTATTTCATTCTATTTTAAAGGTGAGATGATGGCTTTAGATGTTTAATTTTTTACCCTTGTAGAAAGAGGGATTTAATATACTAATCAAAACTTTGGCTCTCCCTTTGCCAAGTAGGACATTTCTCTCAAACAGTTATGCCAAAGATTTATGAAAAAATAAAGACCAAAGTTACAGGAAAGCTGCCTCAAGCATATTAATCAAAACTGATATCTAGACAAGCTCATTGAATAATCAGTTATAAGTCTAACAGCTCATTTTATATCTCCTGAAAAAAATGCAGAGAGAAACATATACAGTGTGTGTCAAACACCTTTCTACCAGTCATACAAGATGTAACATAGAAATAATAAACATTATCCAGGAAGAATAGGAAAGTCAAACATGTCAGCTTCATCTTATTGTGAAGGACAATGCTGCTAATAGGCTGGCACCAGATAATTCCTAAATGCACCTTTTTATTATGAAAAATACTAAATTTCCATTTTAATTAGAATAAATTAATGTCTTTTCAAGGTGTCATATCATGGAGGACTCTGTAGCTGCTGCTGTACCAATTTAATTATATAGCAATTTTACACCACTTAAACAAGTTAAAGATAAAATGCAAATTTTGTTGTTTTTTTCATAAATTACTTAATTTCTTTATTATCCTATTTCATTATAACAAATTATTTACATTTTATTATTTTTAGTAAATAATATACCATTTTCATTAACAGATAATGTAAAGCATTAAAAATTAAAATGTACACCCACAGGTCTAAAATAAAAGTTTAATTGAACAACAATAAATATGAATATATGAATTATGACTAATTAGTACATATGTCGATGCCTTGATGGCAAAGTCTCTCCTTATTGGCTGGTTATATCTGATCCATAATAATCCTTCCTTTACATGTACAAAAATATGAACCTTGCCTTTTAATGTCACTCATTTTTATTACAATATATTTTTGATGTAACAAACTCCATCAAATAAAGAAACTCCGATTGTCGGTGATTATGAGAATTTGTTATATGATTCTCATCCAACATGGACAAAATAAACTGCATTTACCAATTAGCACTTGTTACAGTAAATTTCAGTTTAAAAAAAACAAACTATTAGTTAAGCACAGTGGTAGTTCCTACTTTGTTCAATTTAATAAGTAAATAATGAAAAATGGTCAAATACCTGAAAAGTAGTGGCTCATCTCTATTATGGATGTTAAATTTTCTGGTTCCACAGTATCTTCAACAAAAACAGTTTCCATAATAAACTGTTCTAGTGTTACTGCTTCTGCAACTTTGTTAACCCTGTGTGCTGGCATTTCACAAAGAATTCTCTTAATGAAAGCAATCTGCGTACTTACCTTGAATTTGGAATATTCTCTAGAATTGAACCGGTTCATGCCACTGAAGCCCTGACATGGAGGCCCACCACAAAGAAGTTCCACTTCTCCTTTCTGAGGCAGCTTTTGATTCATGGAGTTTTTATCTTTACCCTGCAACAAACATCAGAAGAGTCAATTTTATATCTCAGATGGCTGACTGTAAAAGTATTACTATGCAAGCTTGTGCTCTAGATATTTTAAAAGATAAACTGTTGTCATTCAAAATACCCTTGTCTGAAATATTAGTCCTGCATTTTCCTCCTCTAAAAAAAAAAATCACTTACATATTTTGATGTGTTTACAACACATCAGACTTTTCATTTTTATGTTAAAAAAAAAAAAAGGAAAGGAAAATAAATTAAAAGCATCAATCCCACAATCTAGATAATGTACTTACATCCATTACCAATCTGAGCAACATATTACAGTCATCTGTAAACACGGTACATCCAGGATTGTTCAGCCTGAAGGCTTGTGCAGCAGCATCCATTTTCTCTATTGCCCAATTTGCTCTGGAAATACCAGCTTGATGGAAGCCTTCTGATAAGCCTGCAATAGCAGAAAATTAACATATTTTTCAGCCTATAAGTTGATAAAGCCTGGATTTTCAGAGGAAAGCAACTTATACTCCAAATCAACCTATCTATTGATAGTCATTTAAACTACTTTAATGAAAAAATTTTAAAAATGACATATTTTCTGAAATAAACTGTAAAATTGTTCATTTGAAACAGACTACAGAAATTACTGCACAGAACATTTGCAGACTGGGTGAAGTATGCAAAATTAACCAATCAATAAGTGCCTGCTCATCAATTATGTTCTATCTATCCTTTTCATTTCTAATCATATGTATGAATACCGCCAACAAATTCTCTACTTCATCTCAAAATGCCTCGCTAGAGTCACACAATTTGTACATGTCAGTTTTTAAGCTAGAAGTTGTTAAGTTTACTGAAGCAAACGGTGGTAATATGGCTGCACACAGAGAATAAGGTGTCAGCAAGGAATGTGTGAAGGACTGGCATAAAGTGGAGAATATGTTATGGACTACAAAGAAAACCAAAAGGGTAAATCGTGGCTGCAAAGCTAGGTGGACTAACATTGAGATTAAGTTGGAAGAATATGTGCTAACCTAAACCGCCACATGTCATAGACTTAGTACTGTACAGCTAAGACTAACAACTAAACAAATCACAACTGATAGTCATTGTCTTTACGTTTCTCCACCTCTTTATTCTGTTGTTGTACAGTATTCACCATGATGGTTTCCTGGATACGTGTACCATATTATCCAATCAGAAAATAACTGTGTGTGGTGACCCACTTGTTGGCCTATTTGTGAACCTCAAATGTCAGACAACTTGAAACTGAGTTAAATTTCTAAATTTGAATGTGCTGTAATATTTCAAAATCAAATACAAATGTCAAAGATAGATAAAACTGATATTTTTGGCTTTTTAAAGTAGCCAATTCAACACAGCACAAATAACAGTCATCTGATGATTACTGATGTCATGCAGTGACTAAAAATAGATGATGGGCTTTCCATACCAGAATAGATAATTAAATATCTCTCCGTGATTGCAGACATCTCGGAAACTATTTCAACACACCATTTATCTGGAAGATTGTTCCACAAAGTAGTTTAATGATATATGTCCAATATCTCATTAATATTCATGAGCCTTGAAGTGCCATAGACAAGAATGCAATATGACAGTGTTAGGAAGGATTTGACATTGTTCTGACTGGTTGAAAGTTTGGCCAACTACTGTAGTTGATCTAGCCTAGTCTTATATTCCAAATCAACCTGTCTATGAATGAAAGAAAGAAAAATGGAAAGTAGCTAATTTGATTCATACTCAACAATTTATAATCCAAAAAAATACAGCAGAGACTCATTTTTAGGAAAAAAAATACACATCATGAAGTTCCAAGAAAAGATAAGTCCAACATTGTTTTTATTATTAGTGAAATAATCATCTTTCAGTAAGTTTGTTTTTTAACTTCTAATGCAAATTGTGTTAATGACCTTTACGCTAAGAGTGGAGAGTATGAAAATGTGGAGCTGTTTTCTTTCATAATTTTAGTATTCCCAACCAGTACTGTATTACCTCAGTCAGTGTGCAGCACACTGACTGAGGTGTAAATTCTTTAAAAAAAATTGCAGAAAATTTATCCATCTGGAAATATTCTGCACTGAAGTGTCTCTTGGAAGGAAAAATGTGATAACTTAGTCTAAAATGACAGTCTTTGAGATCAACAATTATTACAAAAGAACACATTATGACATTAGGAAAAAATCGATTAAATGCAGTGAACATAATTTCTCCCAGAAACCGATAAGTATTTATTTTTGTTCTACTACTAAGAATTGATCACTGAGAGACCACCTTCTTCAAATGGAAAAATCTCGGGATCCAAATCTGCTTCAGACTCTTCATCTTCCTTGACCATCTCAACCTCGTCTTCTTCATTGGCCAGAATCAGTTCCAGCAGGTACTTGTGCAAATCCTCATGTGGAATTTGCACACCATTACAGTCAATGCCACACACACAGAATGACTTCTGAATCAATTCCTACATCAAACACAAAACAGCTTTCGACACCATATTTATGATATCCTGGTATGGAGGGGGCTTGTGTGCTCCATCTTTTGTGAATATTCTTGCCAGTGCGACAGCTTGAGTTCAGCACCGGAATATCAGAATAAAGTTTAGAGTATGTGGCTATGTTGTGTCAACATGTTTTTACAATTGTGTTTATAAAAACTTCATATAATGTGGGCAAAGTCTGCTACAAAGCTCAGAATCTGAGCCTGGTTTTGTAGACATGGTGGCACCTAGTGTAGCCAAGATTGAATAATGTACCATGGTGCATTGACTGAGGTAATATGGCAGTATGATAGCCATCATTTAAACTAATCCAACACCCTAAAAACAACTCACCACCACAACCTGCAAAAACATCTAAAGTCGCCAGTGGTTTGAAGGATACATTCAGCTCGCCTTCATCTCCATTCACTTTCAAATGGCTGCTTTTACCTTTTCCTTTACCCTTTCCTTTGCCCTGCAACAAAATGATTTGTTAATGTAATGAGAGTGCAAAAATTTCACAATAACTTTGTTTTGTTCTTTCACCAACCTTAGCTTCTAAATAAGTTAGAGAACCATTCTTTTATCATTCTTCTTTAACTTACAAAGATACCAGTTTTTTTTACACGAACTCCTGTATTTAATTTGGAAAAAGAAATAAATAAATGGCTGAAATTACCTTTCCCTTTCCACCAAGAAGCCTCGCAGACATGGGCGGTTCTTCAAACTGCTTTGTTTCACTATTGTATGCCTGTAAATATTGAAATAACGAGTAATAGTCAGACACAATATCAAAACAGTGTTAACCAGCAAAGATCTTGCTGTGATGAGCTTTTAGTGGAATGAACTTCTTTCTGATAAACAGTAGAGTTCCAGGTTCTTTTCATGTTGAAGTTTGTGGTATCTGGAGACAGCTCAAACAGAAATCCATGCACTCCTCACCACTGCTGTATGTTCAAAATAAACTTACATTCATGTATAATGTTAAAGCTCACCTATTATTAGGATATTACAAAAGTTTTGTTGGTTTTTTTTTACCGTAACAATGAGACTTCATCTCATTTCTGAATGTGAAGTTTATTAATCAAAGTCAGTTCCATCACAATCAATACACTTCTGCCAAGTTACAAACGCATTTATACCATTTTGACACAAATTTGGATTTCTAGAGTTGATAAATTGTTGGAAGGCAGTTTCATCTGCTGCTTGGTTGGAGGATTTCATACGGAGGAAGCTATCGAGGTGTTTGAAGAAGTGGTATCTGTTGGAGAAAGGTCAAGTGAATAGGCTGGGTAAGGGAGAACTTCCTACCCCAACATGTTCAGTTTCGGCAGAGTCACTTTTGCAACATGACAAGCATTGTCATGGAGCAGGAATGGGCCTCTTCGATTCACCAATGCCGGCTGTCGTTGGGAGTGTTTCTGGAGAATGTTTAATTCAGGACAGTACCTTTCAGCTGTGATAGTTTCGCCAGGTTTTGTTTCTTATGACAAGTGAAAAGCAGATCTCCAATTGAAGATTGTTGTTGTTGTTCATTCAACTCGTGAGGCACCCGCCTGTCAAGCCTTTTCACCTGGCCGATTCAGTCAAAATGCCAGGAAACAGTTGTAGTGCTTACGTCAAGCTCTCCAGTAATTTCTCGTACTGTTTTTCTTGGATCGGCTTCAACTGAGGCTTTCAGACGGTCGTCATCACAGCTGGAAGGACGTCTGTTACGTTCCTTACCTTCGAGGCTCACATCTCCTGATCGGAACTTTTCAAACCATCGTTGTACTGTGCGCTCATTTGCTATGTCACGAAAAACTTTTCTATCCATGCTTCACTCAGAACCCCAACACAAATATCCATTTTATGATTTTTAAGAAAGTAGATTTTGCATAATGTATGAAAAGGAAAGATTACAAAATGGTATATAACTTATCTACATACACCTTCACACAAAAAATGTACCCCAAATTAACATAATATAAAAACCGACAAAACATTTGTAATGACCTAATATAACAAATTTTAATATTCACACAGAGATGTGATAGTTAAAGCAGCAGTGTACAGAATTTAAACCAAACTTCTTTCCACTGATAATTAAAATGTTCCCACAATGCATGCTAGAAAAGCTTAGCCCCCCCACTCTCTCTCTACTGAACCAAACAAAGACAATCCCCCCCCTTTTTTTTTTTAAATAAATATTATTGCAACTGAGAGTCCAGGGTCTGTACTGTAAAACTTGTGCCTGTTTGTTGGTTATCTAGTTGTAGTAGTATTCTGCTACCAATAAACAGCTATCAGCCAGCTTATGTAGCACTGCAGCGTGGATGTTTTATACAGAAACTGGTTTCAAATTTTACACACACGCTCACCTTTACACTTTAATGCCTGCAACAATAAGAAGTTTCTGCAGTTCTATTCCAAAGTTAAAGCATAGATGACATTTGACAAAGTTATTTTAATACAGTTTACAGAGTTATTTCTAATTAGATACCATATCAATACTGCTTATGATACCAAGCAACAATACTATAACATGAAGTTAATGACAACAATAACGCAAGTGCCATCTGGTGGAATGTGTGGATGAATAGCATTTTATGACACCACCTTCATGTTTTACAATTTCTTTTTTTGTTTGTTTTTTTTTTAAGGGTTGATGACAGCATTCAACCTTCTAAATGTATTGTTTTTACTGATTTCTTATTACTACTTTGCACTGCTTGTCAACATTAGAATTACAGTAAATTAATGAAAGCATGTTGCACTCAGCGACTGACCATAGCTAATTTGCTAAATTACCAGTTCTATCAACACAATTTATCACTGATTCTCTAAACTGTTGACAGATTCGTTTATTACATCACATCGCATGACTAGCAAGTGAGGAACTGGACTAGATAACTCTGTTGTAATGATATAATGACAACTGGTTTACTCTTCATCTACTTCCGAGCATCAATACAAATGAGCCAAGAGCTGTACTGCTAGTAGGTTTAAATAAATCATTTGAATGTCTGTGCCATTTCTTCATCAATTATAATTTAACAGCCTGATTTACATACATACCTCACTGAAATAGAAACGATCTGGCCCTTTCAAAAAGTAATCATCTTTGTCCTCCATGATATTCTCCACAAACACCACTGAACATTTGCCAGAGACATTTTTGAAGTCAACCATGGCCTCTGTATGAAAAAAGAAAATCCCAAAATAATAATCTACTTTTTAGCTTTTAAAATGTGGTTCTGTAGATTCTGCAGCGTACTGACACAGTTAATAATTGTTGCAAAGTTAAGCAAGAAAAAAGTCACTTTGATAAAGCCAAAAATTAAAGCTGCATATCAAAAGAAGAGATTTAAGGAACATTTGCATATCTTTATAATGAAAAATCAAACCTACAAATCAGTAGATTAAAGCACAATTAAAGTTTTACTCTCAACACCTTCTACATTGCATCGGATGTCTACTGCATTTTCATTTTCCTGTTTTTTACTGGCCACTTCTGGTGGTATAGTAGCACGAGCAGCAGAATAGTTGGGTAGGTTTTACTGGTTTCGAAAGAACCTTTTTAGAATGTGAGAACTAGGTTATGCCTTTACAGTCAGTAACCCAGAAGATGGGTACAGTTCAAACAGATTTTCTACACTCCATTACTCTAAACAAAATTGCACATTCATAGATGACAACTTAAAAATAACTAAAGTATCAACTACCAACTAACTGATATCATTATCTCCATCTTGAATATATCAATTAGCATTGCCAATCTTCCTAAATCAAATGTGAAGAATGTTCATTAAAGTTAATGAGTTGTTTTAAAGATTAGAACTGGAATGCAAAACAAATCTATCTGCTATTAAAGAACAAACAAAGCAATATTACCAGAATGCAATACTGGCTGAAAAATTCTAGAGTTCATGGTGATGCAGATCTTGGACAATACAACAGGAGCACATGCTTAGTTTGGGAATCACCCTTTTTAGCATTGTATTGTGGAAATCTTGTGTGTGTGTGTGTGCATGCGTGCGCGCCCCCACCACAAATGTGTATACAAACACTTTTCTATAGCTCAATGAACAAAGACACTGCTAGAGAGAATTTTTGCTTTATATTAGGTATGAATGTTTTGTCAGTTTTTACATTATGTTAATTTGGGGTCCATTTTTTGCATACTTGTGAAGGTTTATGTAGATAAGTTATATATCATTTTGTAGCATGTATCTTTGGCATACATTACGCTAAACCCACCTCTTTAAAAATCATAAAATGGATATTTGTTTCAGGGTTCTGAGTGAAGCATGGATAGAAAAGCTTTCCGTGCCATTTTGCTTCATGAGTTCAAAGCGAGCGAGGCAACAGCAAATGAGTGCACAGTATAGCAATGGTTTAAAGTTTTGATCAGGAGATGAGAGCCTCAAGGATAAGGGAACGTAGCGGATGTCCTTCCAGCTGTGGTGATGACCGTCTGAAAGCCTCAATTGAAACTGATTCAAGAAAAACAGCATGAGAAATTGTTGGAGAGCCTGAGATAAGCACTGCAACTGTTTTCCAGGATCTTGACGCAATCGGCAAGGTGAAAAAGCTTGACAGTGGGTGCCTCATGAGTTGAATGAACAACAACTAAATTGTTTGGTGGACTGCAACTGGTGTTATCCACTATAACTTCTTGCAACCTGGCGAAAACATCACAGCTGAAAGATACTGTTATGAATTAAACGTTGTTCATCAGAAACTCTCTCAATGACAGCTGGCATTGGTAAATCGAAGAGGCCCAATCCTGCTTCACAATAACACTCATCCTCATGTTGCAAAAGTGACTCTTCCGAAACCAAACAGGTTGGGGTACGAAGTTCTCCCTCACCCAGTCTATTCACCAGACCTTTCTCCCACAGACTGCCACCTTTTCAAACTTCTCGACAGCTTCCTCCGTATGAAATCCTTCTCCAACGAAGCAACAAATGAAACTGCCTTCCAACAGTTTACTGACTCCAGAAATCCAGATTTTTTTTCAAAATGGTATAAATCCGTTTGTAACTTGTTGGCAGAAGTGTATTGGTTGTGATTTGAACTTACATTGATTAATAAACTTCACGTTCAGCAAAGATATGAAGTCTCAGTGTTGTGGCAAACAAACCGACAAAACGTTTGTAACAACCTAATCAATCAGACACCTCAAACATGACACACTTCAATAGGTGTTCAAAACATCTACCATTGACATCCATGCAGGCATTTCAGCATCTGACAACAGAACAACACACAGTGGCACAGTTTCACGCGAAAAAATGTCGTTGCACCAACAATTCTCTGATGAAGTTGATGGATGATAGTTGGTTTTTTTGGTAAACACTGTCTTCCAACCCATCCCAAAGGAAGAGATTTGGTGGTGTAAGATCAAGAGAGCATGGCAAGTATCCAAACAGGCCACATTGTCTCATCCACTTCCTGGTAAAGTTGTGAACCAAAAATTCCCATACATTTTCCCCCACACACTGAAAACACATAACATCAGAGGTATGCTGCCATCTGTAAGCTTCTGAATGAAACAAGTCTTAAATATTGAAAGACAGGATCAATGGTCCAGTGGTAAGCTAACTTATTGCTATGGTTGAGATGCCCCCCCCCCCTGGAAAGGGGCCAACTCAGTTTGGCATACCACCCTGGCATGGTTTCCTCAAATATCTAAATTAAAGAAAAATTCTCATCAGGCTTTCCTTGTCAAAGTTACAAGTAGTGGGGCCCTTGTGGTGCAGAATGAGCAACATTTTCCAGTGGACAACTGTGGCACTACACTGACAGGGTTGTCTTTCTTGTGGAAATCAATGTACAACAGAACCAATTATTTGAAAAATTGTAAAAAAAAAAAAGAATATACCTTCGCTGCTCCAATATAACATGTTCAGATCAACTTGGTAGCGGGCTGCTGGTCCTTTGTGAGTATTTTCTGGACTAGAAAGAAAGAAAGAAAAAAAAACAAAACAAAAAAAAACATTATTTGTTAATACATGACACGAGTGATGACTACTAGTCCTATTGCCAATAAATAATAAGAACCTGCATACAGTGAAAACAAAAAAAATAAATAAAATAATTGCAGTTCTTAGCCTCCAACACAAAGTTGTTACCATAAAAGGATTCAAATTTTAAACAAGCTATAACACAGGCACAAGCTTAAAAAGCCCCTAAATTGAAACATTTTCTTCAGCAGACACACAAACCTTGTTTAGGTTATGTATCAGTATGAATAAAAGATGAATTGCCACATCTTTCTTCAGTCAGACATTGCATTTAGTTTGTACCTGCTCAGTGTTATCACTCAGTAAGTGGCAGATTAGTTCAGGTATTACCTATAATCTTATTAGTAACAAATGAATAAAAAACAGTATGACTGATGTTAAGTTGCAGTAGCTATTTCTATTTATAGTTTGTACAAGTGCACTGAGTGACCCGTTAGTTGCTAAGTTTTCGGTGCAGATTTATACCAGCACTTTAGTCCACTGCACACAGAAGCATCTTTTTTCAGGTCTAATCCTTGATGATGGCAACAGAAAGACATTTTCAAATCATACATTCACTATTTCATTCCCTTACTAATAAGGTGAAGAGAAATGCTCAAACTAAATCTAATTTTTGTAAATAGTACATCACCAATAACTTTCTGTGCTTATCACTTGATATTCAGCACAAAAAAATGAGATTCAACCTTCAAGGTTCCCAGATCCTAAACCTGTTCAGAACATGCAACAGCAGAAAATTTCAGTAAAGATGACAACCTTAAGAGTCTCAGGTTGAACAAGTCTAATCTACACCACATCAGATGTCACATCCACAGCAGCAACGTATGCTGGGCAGAAAACACCCTCTCTATTGATGCTCACAATTTTGTCTGAACAGTTATCCATTTAACAATGCATGTAGTTACCTGTGATTTTTACAAATGTTCCCCCCCATCTTTTTAACTTATTCATTATTTATTTTTATTAATAAATGCATGTTAGCTAATCATGCAATTCCTCTCAATTTTATGGTTTAATAAAACCAGTCAAACAATCCACTCACCGATAAAATTTGACAACTTTAATCTTGATGTCAGTCAGATCCATTAGTCGGCTCCCACATACCCTTCTGCAAAAGATCTGTGTGATGCGGCCAATACGAAAAGGCCCAGGAACATCCTCATTGGACCCTTTAATGTAGTCAGATGACTTTCTGTAGACTTCTGGATAGAGTTCTTCATCCAGCTGTACCATTGGAAAACAACAAAATGACAATAATAATAATAATAATAATAATAATAATAATAAAAAAAAACAAGTAACAAACTTAAAAAAAAAAAAAAAAATATGGAGGTATCAATAGTTTAGTAGACTAACCTAAAGCTTCCAGAGTTGAGTTCTTTTGGCACCAACTGCTTAAACTATTTACAAGCTGTTCCAAATGAAAGGGGGCTACACCGGCAACACAAATTCCTTTAGAAGGATTATTATAATATATACACCATTTGATCCATATTTCATATGTAATTTCTCTCCGTTTTCTTTCGTTTGTTACTGTGAGTGAGTATTTTGTATTTTAATGCACCACTTCTTGAAAATATCTGTCAGCCTGCTTCTAAAATTGTTTAGCCAAATTTGCAGATCATTAACTAAAAGCACCAAGATTAAACATCAGTTACCAGTAAAAACAAATCCTAAATAGTTTCTTTTAACAGCCAGCTTTTTGCAAATGAAAATCCTTCAGTAATGCAAAGTAGCACAGGGTAGGAAAACAAAACGTGTTGTATTCTCACACTTGTGTATGAAAAACAAACTTTAATTTAAAACTGCAATGTCACCATTATGCATGACTGCTATTCAGAGTTGAAGGTCATAAATATGGCCTGAATGAAGCCCATCTGAGCATGAAATAGGGCTTTATGAATAATTATCTTAGTAAGCTGGAAAGTATCATGATGCTAATGAATGCACACACAGCCTAACTGCACGAGTTAATACTGGGGATAATTATATACATAATGGAGTGGATACAGATTAAAATAGTTTTTACAGCAAGATCAAACTTTTGAACAATAGTGTTTATGAGATTGCTGAAGAAGTAGATTAGTTTGGAAGGTTAGGGAAAAGGGTAGGTCTTTGAGACTCCTTTCACATAGTGAACAAAACCAAAAAAAAAAAAAAATGAATAATAGCAGGTGTGTGTTAGCAAGCTAGAAGTTTCCCCCCATTTATCTTGGCAGATGAATGCCCTCAGTACTCTTCCACCCCCAGACAGAAACAAGCTACATTTAAACCCCGATAACCCCAAATCGGTCAACTCAAAGATCTGCTTAGTACAAAGCAATCAGCTATTTCCAGTGAATAAATAGACAAAAATCATAGGTGCAACATTCAATTCTATGAATTCTGAACTGATTGATCAGATATGGTGAATTTTTATTCAGTTCTGAAAGAAAATCAACATGTTAGATTCACCAACTTTCTTCGAGTTACTGCATTGCATGCAGCACAGAGGGCTTGCTGCCATCAGTCAAGAGCACATGATTGCATGGACAAATCAGCAGTCAGATGCCCACAAAATAGCAAACCCAATCTACTGCTGTACACAGTATCACTTTACATTGAGATTTGTGAGACACAACATGCAAAACCTGATAATGGCAAACCCAAACCCTTGCAGAAAAGGTTAACAGAAGCGAAGAGCAAAATATGAAGCAGACATTGCTCTGGAGTGGGATATCAAACCATCCACTGTCAACAATCCTGAACAAGGTGAACTTCAAAGAACAGCTCAACAGCCAGTTTTTCTCTCCCACAGAGACTTTCTTTAGAGAACATTCCTATGTTTAAGCCTCTCTTGTGGGTCAAAGGAATCAACCTTGCAAAGGTGCTGGGTCACTTGGACTTCACTTGCAGCAACAGATGGTTGGACCATTTAAAGTTGCACTATAATGTTGTGTTGTTCAACAAGTGGTGAGGGGGCAGCCACGATAGTAGACGTGATTGCTGACTTGCTATAAGCAAGACTTTGAAGTGTTATGAAGAATTACAATCCAACTGACATCTTCATTGCCAATAAAACGAAGCTATTCTACTGTCTAATGCTTGACCAGTCAATGACTTTCAAGAAGAATGACTGCAGAGAGAAAATGAGTAAGAAGTGTCTAAGTATTGTTGTTTTTGCAGACATAGATGGCAGTAAGAAGCTTCTTTTGTTAGTGATAGGGAAGTCAAAGAAACAGCAGTGTTTTGCCAATGTCATGACCTTGCCAATTTAGTACAAAACCAACAAGAATGCTTTGATGACATGCAGAATCTTTGAAGCTTCGGTTTGAAAAATCAACAAATACAAAAAAAAAAAGGAAAAGGAAAGGAAAATTGTTATCTTTGTTGATAACTACCCTATGCATCCCCAGACCAATGGGTTGAATATACAGCTCACCTTACTTCTATCTACCATCACACTTCAATCAATGAACCAGAGCTTCATCCAAAAATTGCACTAATGATGGCAAGTGATCCATCGGCAAGAAGGAAAAGCTCAGTGTCCATCTTGAACATCATAATTATACTAAAGTATACATGGAAAGTCACAAAGATGACAACAATAGCAAACTGTTTCCACCATGCTGGATTTTCATAGGTAATCTTTGATGAGACAGACTGATGTGGAGGGTAACCAGCCCCTGTTTAACCCACTGCAGGAAATGGGTATGGAAGTTGCACTGGAGATGACAGACAATGCTAAAATTGCATGTGTTATGCTTTCAGTCCCACTTAGAAAAAACCTGTAAAAACTCTGCTGTGCTATTCCATGATATAGGTAGAGAATTCTGAACACATTAACCATGTATTAGGTCGTTACAAAAGCTTCGTCAGTTTTTATATTATGTTAATTTGGAGTTCATTTTTTGCATACTTGTGGATGTGTAAGTTATTTATCATGTTGTAGCGTTTATCTTTGGCATATATTATGAAAAACCTGCCTTTTTAAAAATCATTAAATAGATACTTGTTTCAGGGTTCAAGAGTGAAGCATGGATAGAAAAGATTTGAGCCATTCTGCTTCACGAGTTCAAACTAGGCCACAAAGCGAGCAAGGCAACTCATAATATTAAGCGAGCATGGGGCAAGGACACAGCAAATGGGTGCATAGTACAATGGTTTGCAAAGATTCGATCAGATGTGAGCCTCGAAGATCAGGAACATAGCAGACATCCTTCCAGCTGTGATGACAACCACCTGAAAGCCTCAGTTGAAGTTGATCAAAGAAAAACAGTGCTAGAAATTGCTGGAGAGCTTGACATAAAGCACTGCAGCTTTTTTCCAGCATCTTGATGCAATCAGCAAGGTGAAAAGGCTTGACAAATGAGTGCCCCACAAGTTGAATTAACAACAACAAAATCATTTGGTGTCATCCACTATAACTTCTTGCAAACTTGCAAAACCATCACAGATGAAAAGTACTGCTGTGAATTAAACATTGTTCATCAGAAACTCTCCCAACAACAGCTGACATCAGTGAATCAAAGAGGCCCAATCCTGCTCCACAACATTGCTCGTCCTCATGTTGTAAAAGTGACTCTTCACAAACTGAACACATTGGGGTACGAAGTTCTCCCTCACTCAGCCTATTCACCAGACCTTTCTCCCACAGACCACCACCTTTTCAAACACCCTGACAGCTTCCTCCGTATGAAATCCTTCCCAAACCAAGCAGCAACTGAAACTGCATTCCAACAGTTTGACTCCAGAAATCCAGATTTGTTTCAAAATGGTATAAATGCACTTGTAACTTGTTGGCAGAAGTGTATTGATTGTGATGGAACTGACTTTGATTAATAAACTTCACGTTCAGCAGCGACATGAATCTCATTGTTGCAGTAAAAAAAAAAAACGACAAAACTTTTGTAACAACCAAATAGATGACCATGAAGACTTGGTCATCCTTGTACACAGAAAGTAGTTAAAACAAAAGCTGATACAATTTTCTGCCCCCAATTATATTTTGTTATTTTGTTGTTTTTATTGGATTTGTAACAAATGTCAATAGGTATAAAATGTCAGTCTAATTTTGTCAATAAAATTCTATCTTTATAACAGAAATTTTTACTCAATGTGTACTTTCTTATTTGTACTGACGGCTGCTGTTGATTGAGATCAGTAAAAGCTTTTATATGTCAAGTCTATTACATGCATTTGAACAAATGCCAATAAATGACCGTTAATAAGATTTCTGTATAACTGTCCAAGGCCTTAACTCTGCTATCTGAAAGCTCTGCTCTAACTATAATTTTAAGTGAGTACTCTTGTCGTTCAAGTTTTTGAGATTTCATTGCATTTCACTATGGTAAGCAGTGAGGGTGCATTAATGCAGCTTCCCCTCCCTTTTGGAAGTCAGAGTGCAAAGATATAGGGGCTTGCACTGGAATGTTCCAACATAACAGAAACTCCTACCATGAAAGAGAAAAACAACTCTTGATAGTTGCCAAATGCTTTTGAAACCTGAAAAATGTGCTACCACAATACTAATCAACCCAACCAGTTTGCTCAAGTAAAATAAATAAAGTCAATCTTTAGTCCTAAATGGAAGATACAGTTTTTAAAATTTATTTTCATCATCATGTCATAGTTTTTAATCTTCTTTCTAGTACTTGACAAAATAAATAAAAGTTCTTGAAAAGGTGATTGCATTAATAGTACTAATCAAAATATCATTACAAGCAGGATATTCTCCTTTTGCTGAAAAAATTGCCACAAAAAAGGAGAAAAAAATGCTAAATTATTTCATAAAAACTTACTTCTTTTTTCTCAGTTTTTGGTTTTCTTGGTGGAACATATTTGGCATTAAATCCAAACGATGATGGCATAATGTAGCAACAGTCAGTTATTCTGTACTCTACATCATCCCGTTTGACGCTGCTGTAGTACACACAATTTGAATCCAGCTCTTTGGCATCCAAAGGCTTGCCTAAGTATGGTGTCTCTTTCTAGAGAAAGAAATAGAGGTTTTTAGTTTGTGAGAAAGCAGAACCCTCAAATGGCTCCCAAAATAGAGACATTATTCTTGGGCCAATCTTATCAAGTCATTGTGCCAAAACTATATGAAATATATTTCTGCAATACTTAATATTCTAAATACATTAAAAATCATATCTTTAGCTGCTGATTATGTTGGAGAGATCTTGTACATCAGTCTGAAAAATTATTTTTCACGTGTTACACTTTTATTTTTGTATTTTCAGAGCAACTTCTCACAAATTATTATTTATTATGGAATTAATTTCAAAGTTGACACACACTCTTTAACAAAAGTGACTTTATCTCACTGAAATATAGACTGTAAACCTGTGCCCCCCTCCCACAAAAAGATTTCTGTATGCCAGTGATATTTGGGCCATAGCCCAGAAAAATGTTTAAAAAGAGACAAAAAAAAAAAAAAAGAAGAAACAAAATGTTTTAATAAATTTCTTTAAATAACTGTTTAAGTGTTTGTCTTTCTTCAAGTGTTTTAGTACAAGTGACCCTTTTCTGTCTTTAACTGAAGAGAGTTTAGGAAATTATTCTCCAGATGGAAGCCGAGGAAAAATTTTAACTACCGCAAATACAGAGGCCCTTTTTGGTATCATATTCAAAGTACAAATTTTATTTAATACAAATGAAAAAAAAAAGAGTCTTGAATAAGCTCTATGAAAGAGATAACTGAAGAACAATCAGTCTAGTGTTAAAGTGAAACCTCACCCAATAACATTATGGTGATGCCATTTCAGATGGATTTCATTCAAACATCCCTAGTATCAAACAAAATCAACTAGCAAACATAGAACCATGTATTTTATTTTAGGAAGTTGAAATGTTGACCAAACTGAAATACAACAGGTAAGATAACTGAAAACTCCATAAAGTTTTTTTAAAGGGGCATATCATTGTATTAACTATAGTCAAAGTTTCTTTGCAGCACGAGCAGCTGGCAAAAGCCTTGAAAAATACTTAGCCCGTTTACTTCAGTTTTTCGTATGCAGCTTTCTTGCATTTCTTTAAGAATGCTTCAGAAAAATACAGCTTTGCTTTATGTGATAGTTTTCTACGTACTTGCAATCATAATACAACATCTAAAATTTTGGGGCTTTGTATATGTAGTGATTTCTACCCACTTCTTTGCATCCACTATACTATACTATTTATGAACCCCTCTCTAACCTAGGATCTTGTATCAACTGATGGTTCCCACTTCCCAAAACCACTATACTGTACTACCTATAGACTCTTCTCAAACCTGTAATCTTGCAAGTTTTTCATAGCATGCATTTTTTCAAAATCATCTCCAATGTCTTACTTGACAGAGCAACTGGCTTCTCAGTAATCTTTTCTAAGCACAGAGAATATCTTCTCTAAATCAGTATTATTTTGAGGAATGCTGAGAATTTCCAGCATGATGATGTAAAGTTCTACTCTATTTAAGTTTTCTGTAGAATCCTTGAAATTCTTTATTTTGTACCACTGCTGCACATCAGTAGCACATTCCTAATCTAAAATACCTTCAGGCAGATCATAGGTTTATTAAATCTTTAAATGAATCTTGTTGAGAAAAAATCTAATAAACCTGACATCATGAAGCAATGCTTCTTACTGTTTTCTCACGTCTGCAAGTGTTGTGTGTCTGTCTGTACATTACATTTTTCAGGAAAATTTCTTGATGTAATTAAAGGCTGCTATTTTAAAACTTGATAAAATCAATCTTTTTTTATTAAGAGGATAATAGACTGATGAGATTTTCTGCATCCAATAAATACATCTTCATCTATTTTGTGGATCTCTTTCTTTCCAAAATCTATTTCAAACAGTTGCATATCTCAGGTATGAGGCTTAACTAAAAAGGCCTTGCACAGTGCCAGCATAGTATCCTGCAGGTTATAGATGTCTGGTTTATCACATTCAGTTTTTCAAACTTTGTAATAACAGCTACCAAGAAAGCTGTAGTACATTGTCAAACACTTCAATTTCAGTCTCTTTCAAAATTTTCCAGTGGGAAGTTTTCCATAGATTTTGTTTCGTTTTTATTCAAAGCAAAGTTTTCAAGCTAGTATTTTTTAAATTACTTTATAACCGTATCTCCCATGCACAAGTTATTCTTCATTCAGGCGTCATGTGCAGTGTAGTAATATGATTGGCACTTTAACATTGTCATACTGTATGCATGAAGCTTTTTTTCTTCCATTTTTAAATATTTATGCAATGATTTTGACCTAGAAGAGTCCAGCTTAGTGCTACTACCTTCCCCAACTCTATCACATCTCAGTCTTTATTTATGGCAATCTCTTAACTTTGGATGATATGACTTCCAAACCTTAGCTTGGATTATGAAACTTCTTGGCAGAGCAGCATTATTATATATTATATACATTCATACTCTCTATCTTTTGTTCAACTGAAGTAAATTTGTTAGATTTACTTTGTGTTATTTGGATTAACAACCATAAAGATTAATTAACCTTACAGGTAAAGCTACTTGTGGGTTTATAGCAATAACAGACTAAGACCTGTACAGTGGATATTTACCATCACGATACAAATGATTTGGAATCTGGATTTCTTAGGAAAATTTCAAAGAATATATTTTTTTTTGGATTATCTTATTCCTCAGTTGTTTAATCACTGTGTTCCACAAGATTTAATTTATCCAGATTTTACCTGTAGCACTGACTTGTTTTTCTTATTTTAATCAAATCCTTTTTAGGACTTATTAGGATGATACTTTGGTTACACACAAACATTATTTTCTTACTGTGTGTATGTCAGTTTGTTAAAACAGTTGTGTGTATTTTCAACCATCATTTTACAATTTATAATTTTATTACTGTAATCTACCTTGTTATTTGTGTGGTATATTTTAGTTATTAGAGAAACTGTCCTGTTCTTTTTCTGATCATAGGTTAAGAGGAGATTGGGTGGAGGAGCATTTACTCAAGAACCAAAGCTTTATTTATATAATTTTTACCTTTCTGAGTGCTTCCAAATGACTGCAGCTGATACAAAACTTATGTCCCATGTGATCTTTAGGCTGAGACAAGACTGGGACATCTTCGAATCTGGCAAGTTCAGGATCGTACCTGTTGAAAATGTTTAATAAAAATTGAAAATGGAGATTAAAAATATACTAATTGAAAATATTTATTCAAATCAATATCAAACTCTTACACTTCTATATTCTACCACTTACACAATATTTTCTGTATTGTCTATGATAGAATGAGAATATTAGCTGTGAGAAAAACAAAACAAAAATGAATTAAAGATTTGAAGAAAAGCTACAAGGCTTTATTTGTTTTAAAGATATTAACAGGTTTCTTCAGAAATCCATTATCAACTTTACAAACATATTTAATGTTTTCTGAGACTAATAAAAGGATAGAACACTTCACAGAGCAGGAAGAAACATAGCAAAGAAGCACAATAAAAAGAACAGGTAGCATGACAGTTTGGATATCAGAAACCATTGTTGGGAAATAAGTGAAAGTGTTAAATCAATGTTTTTCTCACCATTTCTGATAAAAGAAAGTTCTCCCATCATCCTCAGGGATGACATTGTCTGATTCAGGGTTTTCAATGCCACCTAACATGGCCCAGTTCTCTGGAGCAGCTTTATATATCACCTGCAAGCAAATGGTATTTATTTTAAACATGTGAGAGTTTGGTCATCTATCTGTTTAACTGACCTTCATATCCTCTTGAAATGAAAAAATTTACTACAAAAAAATCTTAATTGTTGTTTATATATATATATATATATCACAGGACAATATGAATAAATGTGACAGGAACCATGAAAAGAATTCTAATTTAAAATGTAAAAGATGGAAACCATCTTAGATTTTGATTGGCAAAGAATTCGTTTGTCTTCATGGTTTCATGTTCTAACTACTGTAATGCAATTAATTTCATGCATACTTTAATAATGCAAATTGACAAAAAATAATAATTAAATTGTGCAATTTAAGTGTGCTTAGGCTTACAATGTTATTGGGAATATATCCCCATAGTAACAGTTTTCTACTAAAACAGGTGAAAAAAAAAAATTTTTTAAAAAAACAAAACAATTTATGTAATTTTCTAAATTTATTTCAATCCTATGAGAAAGAAATATTTGAAATAATACAATTTTCATCTACAGCAGCTGAATTTAGTTTTAATGAGTTAAAGAATTTGGAAGAAATCATTAAAGTCCTAATGATTATCCATACCTTCACTTTGGACAATGTGTACCCCAGACAAGAGTCTTCGCAATCATCAACAACAAAGAGTTCAAGCGGATCAGATGTTTCGCCCAGCAAAGTGTCTGCTCCTCGACTGAAAGAGATAACAAGATGAGACAACTGTAATTATAGAGAATGCTGCCATTTCATCTCAGTGCTTTAAAAAAAAAAAAACAACCCCCCCCCCAAAATCTAAATAGAATATAGTGGATGGTAGTCTTTCTACCATACATGATATAAATATATTGTAAACCATCAGTTGTGTAAATAACAGTGACATATATTTGGTAATCTGTAGGCTGAAATTTTTAATTCCAAACTTTCATCAATGACAGAGGGTGGCCGGGACTGCCAAGGCCAAAGTTTAATTCACAGCCGAGATCAGCTAGACTTTGCATACCTTTCCTGGCATGCTTTTTTCTCATTCTTCTTACCAGTCAGTCATGTGGGTTTCCTACTACATCTAAAAATGAAGAGTTCTAGCAGAGATTTGTGTCAAAGTCAAAAAAGCTGGTACCCTCGTGGCACAGGATAGGCAATGCTCTTTGCTTTGTATTATCTCCATTGTAGAGATGACAAAACTGCCATAAATCAGCCAAGTTTTATAAAATATTTAAAAAAGGAAATAAAAGAAGAGTTTTCTTACCAGAACCAATGTGCATGAAATTTCTTCTCTCCAAAACTGTCTTCCCACAAGTAAGCCACTCGTGCAATGTATACAGGCACAGCTGGGTTAGCTGGTTTCACTGACACACAGTCACCTATCTTCACCTGGAGGAAGAAAACCAAGAAAGATGGCTGTGAATAAACACATCTCAAAGAAAAATTATAGTTTCCTTGTCGGGCTGGTAAAAACTAAACCAATGCATACCCAAACATTTTCTTTCTTGAAAACTTTTTCGATAAATCAACACCTTTTCTTAAGGGCATTGTATCAGTTTTAAAGTTTTTCTCTGATAATAAACCACAATGTTTCCAAATCTCATAGAAACTACCGTAATTTCTGGGTTATAAGATAAGGTGGTTGACCAAAAATTCATGCTCATTAATATTAATGAGCTCTTTTGAACTTATCAGAGAACTACTTTGTGAATAAATCTTCTGAATTCATTACTAAAATAAATTTCTGACATGTTTTGAATCATGAAGAGTACATTGAAATTCCCTGCAAACATTAAAATTTTGATATTCAACTCATATAATTTTTCATAACATGCATTGATGTGCAAGAAAGCCTTCTAGTAGTATAACATTTATATTCTTTTATTACTTAGTAAGCCCTGTCTAACTCTCTGTAAAATTCGATTTTTCATGTCCCGTTGTTCTGATGATCACCATTTGTTTTCCTTTATTTTGATATTATCTTCCTCAATATTTGAAAATTTGTAATGCCGAAGACAATCAAACTTCTCTTCGAAGTCTTCAGGCAGTTATTATAATATGGCTGTGCACTACCTGATAGTATTTTTATACACAAAGCAGAAACATCATAATGGATCACTCACAAAGTCCTCCACCCCAACTCAACAGTGATTTGTTTCACTTTTAATTTCATTTGAACGATGTTAAGTCCACATGTAGCACGTTGTGATAATACACACTCTTCTAACCTGCCCTCAATGCTTTACATCAAAATGTACACCTACAATTTACTTAGTTTTTTTTGTCATGCACAGAGCATCCTTTGCCCTGTGCCATTCTCAGACATTTTTTACTGATACCGTACTTACAATGAGCAGCCACATTCCTTCAATTTTCCTTGGCAAATTTTACAGCTTCCAGGTTAAAGGCTATTGTGTAGAATTTACACAATGTAACAAGTGGCATTTTGAAAATGTATAGGGTTTTTTAATACTCACAGTTAAGATCAAGATGGCAGTGGTTTGTTATTGATTGGATAATTGAGCATACTTTAATGAACAATTAACACTGGTCCTACTAAAAAAACAAACAACAAACCAGTTTGCGAAGTAGTTTCATATGACCTTTAGAGCCAAGTTTTTGGGTTTAGCACATTTTTTTTCCAATATCGATAAATTTTAATTTTAACCACATAAAAGTTGATTTGGATTATAAGACAGGCCCAGATTTCTGGTTAAAAAGTCTCGTCTTATAACCCAGAAATTATAGTAAGTATAAAAAGCTAAGTTGTCAAATTATTTTGATTCCCTTTCATTACATTTTTGATAAAGTAAAACAACCATACCTAAAGTTCACAAAGTCCTCAACAGTATTCTTAAAAGTTTGCTGCTCAGACTAAATTTTATCCGTCAAAAAACAACCTACCATGTTTGCTTCTTCAATCTTGTCTTGAAAATGGTATTATTGAGATATCAAGAGGAATATTACTCTCACCCTAAGTGGTGATGCATCATTTCTTTTCTATAAAATCTACTATGAGGGTGGTTCAAGTTATACTTTTGTTAATACAGGCAGAGCATGCAACATACTGTCTCCAAATTGTGTCACTTGTTTATTAGAACCAAGATGGCAGCCAGTGGTGTAAGTGATGGGTGGCAGTAAATAACTACACAGTAAAAAAACTAAGGGAAACAGATTTCTTGATCACATATTTGCAGCACAGTTAAGTGATGATGACTATTGTGGTGTAAGCAGTTAAAACAAGCTTTAGCAGTATGAACAATTATGAATTCTGATGCAAGGCCATTTCCTGTCATTACCAACAAAACATCAACATAATAAATGCGTGTGTCAGAGGACTGATGCTGCAGAACTGAACAAATTTCAAGAGCATGAACTTGACAACTCTGTACTAAGTCAAACTGCTCTTGTGTTACTGATGGAGATGACTTCATGATCAAGATCATATAATCCAACTTAGGTCTCACTTCACACCTGAGTCCAAATGCTCCAGCATGCAGTGGCAGCATCAAGGCTCACCTCTCCTAGAGCCATGCCACCAGCCCAGAAAATGATGGCCACAATCCATGCACTCCTACTGTAATATTCTAAAAAAAGTGCAAGCTACAAAAAAGGGGGGGTTGGGTCTGAACAGCAAAGGATAAAACATACCCAGATATGGCACACTTACTAAAAGTCATTTTGAGCTGGAAAATACCCCTATGCCCACCCAACTTCCACCTGGGGGAGACAGAGCAGGATGAAGGCAGCACTTTTAACTGATAACATTGTGAACGTGCATGTGTATCCTTTGCTGGCTACATTTCTATGATAAGAGTTCTACCAAGCTGTTGTCACAGGACAAGCACTGAGAAACAGGTACAGTTCAGATGGTGTATTTCACACATTTCATTTCTGCTGATTAAAAGTGTAACTTTCACCTGAACCACCCACCCTTGCAGTGTGTGTGTGTGCAAATTGAAGGTTTCATTCTTAAAGCAAGAAATCAGAAAATTAATTTCACTAAGTAGATTAAAAGCCACCACGTTCCTCGACAAAATATATCTGCACTGTTAAAAATCCAGTGTAGTGAAGCATTTCATACCAACCTCTTCACTATTAATGTTCACAGCTTCATAGTAGGTGTTTGACGAATTTTCAACTTTGATTGGTTCTCCAACCCAGGACAATTTTGTCTGTGAAGAGATTAAAAAATAAAATAAAATAAATAAATACAGCATACAAAAACAATATTTAACTTCAGTAAAATTAATTTTATTTATCCATTCTAACTACATAATCTATCAAAAGTTAATTGTTCATAAATATTGAAACTATACTGATAATTTAGGTTCTCCAATCCTGTTCAGTGAATACACATCTTTTGTTTCTTCTCTATTTTCTTTAGAGTTTTAAATTATTTTGTGACAAGAACTATAAAAAATATGAGTGCTATAATAATAACCTTTTTATTTTTCCCTGCTACATGTCTTACAAAAGCAGCAGACGTTCCATTTTCTCTCTGCAAAATACAAAAGAAAATATCAGTAAGAAGAGTGAAGGCAAGCAGAATTTATTGAAAGAAACAATTATAGCTTAGCTTATCCTTTAGATTAAGACAGCAAGCTTACTTCAGTGGTTTTGTCATCCTCATCACCACTCAAGTAATCATCTTCAGCTTCTTTCACTGCCATATTGGAACATCTATAAACAAAATTAAAATAAGTATAATTTCCAAACCATAGTTGTTTGAGTTCATTCTTTTCTCTCTCGTGTAAACAAAAGAAATGTTCATAGTGAGGCCCGTTTGTTGAGCAGTTAATTAAAACATCTTGAACCGTAACAAAAGGTTTACTCAGGTACATGAAATGTACAAGGAGTTAAAAAAAAAAGAAACTAGCAAACCTAATAATTGACATTTTCTTCCTAGTTTTCTGTATCAATTAAAGTATGCCCACATTATAAGAAAAAGAATAAATCTTATAATATGCAGTAGTCAAAATACAAAATTTACTTTTGAATTATTCAAAAGCACCTCTACGAGATATGTTGGACATTAGCAAACCCTTTATCAGAGATGTGAGCAGGGGTTAAACAAAGAGTGAAAAACAGTACGTGAGAGAAAGAGGATTTGAATAGATGGCTTACACATTTTCTATATACTTCATAAATTTAAATTAAACATTTCTTCACTTTTTTCAGTAAATTCAAAAGAAAAATAAAGTTTAACAAACAAACAAAAATAGTACATTAAGTGATAAACAAATGTATAGCTTCATCTAGTAAAATTGTGACTATTTGCAATTGCATTGGGCAGCTGATGAAAATAAAAGATGCTAAAATTTTATAGAGATACAGGAGTAAAAAAAAAAAAAAAAAGAAGCCCAAATCAAGAAAATGAAATGACTAATTTTTTAATATACTTCAGACAACATAAACAATTTTAATTACTTCCCTTCTTTTATTATTATTTTTTAAAATCTAATTTAACTCAATAATTTTTGCATGCAACTGGCTCAAATTTTTAAACTGTCTACTGTGAATACACAAGTTCTATGTACCGTCTCATCACACAAGCCTGCTTTGACCTGCCGCTGCCTCCAAACTTAACCATGTCACGACACGCTGAACATTTACCGCAGTCGGGCTGCTGGCAGACCTGCAATACAAAGCAAGTAAATAGTTTATTGTAAGTAGCAAACAAAAACAAACAGGTGATATGGCTTCATTTAACCTGGAACATAACTATTTTTAGCCTGCCACTTTAGCATATCAGAAAATGCCCACCATCAAAATAGATTTTTTCAAGTTAGCACTAACCAATAATATATAGGCATCTTTGAAAAAGTTCCTAACTGTCTTACTTGGATAAGCAATACTGTACAAAATCTCGGGTATGAAGAAAGACCAGAGACAGGCTTTGGTTGCACAGTAAAACCCACAGTTCAATGACATGATTAGGTTTCAAAACCTATTCTGAGAAGGTATGCAGGATAAAGTTAATTTTTTTAAAAGCAGGGGCACATCACATATCACTAGTGGTCACAAATACTAGTTTTTTTTATGTAGTATCTGTCTGAAATACTTTAATATATATATATTTTTTTAAAAAGAGACTTTTTGTCAAGAGAGACTGTATGCATGTAACTTTTAAAGCTTCCTACCTTATTACATCTATTTAACTGCTTGACTAATTGTGAGACAAACATCAACTCATTCTAAAATGGTCAGTTGCTTACTTCACAGATGCCACACCGTTTTCTCCGTGGTGCCTGCAATCCTTTGTCATCTATCTGACCTTTAAACATGCTGTCAAATATGTTGGCGACCAGTGGTGTTGTAGTTGCCTTTGTGTGTGCTGGTTTTTCTTTCACCTTTGGCTCCCGAAGCTGTTTACGTAAAGCTCGCCTGCATGGAAGAAATATGATCTTAAACAATTTTGAGTTAGTTTTTTTCTCGAAGAATTAATAAATGATAAATGCTTCTTTTTTTTGTCAAGGTGTCGCACAGGAGGAGGAGAAAAATAATTTAAGTAAAATTAAATTTTGTAAACTTAAAAACAATAATAATAAATAATAAGAAAAAATTATTTGAAAAGACTTCCAGGATTTCACCTACCACATGAATCCTGATAAAATCCTCAGAACGAGCAAAAGATGGCAAAATTGCAACTAAACAGAATCATCTAATGTCTGGTGACACATACTGACCTCTTTCCTAGGGTGACGCCTGACAGCTTAATCAGTGCTCTCATACATGGGGCTGTAATTAACAGAGCTTCATCTTCATCAGCCGATTCATCGTAGCTCTGAACCTAGCAATGAAACAAGGTAATGATTTGGCATTCATTATCCTTTCTTACATAAAGGCAACAAAAGTACATTAAGAAATACCAATTCTATTAAGTCTTTTGATTACTGTAATCAAATTAGATGTGTAAATGAGCCTTTAACTTCTTACAGCTTCCAGGTAATGTGTCCATTAGTTTTCATTTTTTGGATGCATGACTAGACAAAACAGCTCCTCCTCATCTTTATTATCAAGTTTTTAAAACTGAACAATTCGTGTAGCATAACGTTAAAACTACCTTGGCTCTATTCTTTTTTTTATACCACATATTTAAATACACGATTTTTTTATTTTATTTTTTTTTTGGAAGATTAAGAACCATTTCCATTACATAAAAAAGCCAACGTTTGTTTCTTCCATCTAATTTTGGGCCAACAGAATCTGCTTATATGCATTATTGACAGAAACCCATTTAATGTATTTTTCTTAAAAAAACAAACAAAGGAAGACATTTAATTTTAACCTACCTGGTCTACAACAAATTGGGCATGTCTCAACAGGGCATCTTCAGTAAGAATGCCAAGTCCACTTGGAGGTAAAGTAATCTAGAGAAAGAAATTAAATTTCATTAATTCCTACACTTAATAAATAACTTGCAACTCGTACTTCCATAGATTGATTTCGAATAATAATAATAATAGTAAAAATAATAATAACAAATTTGTCTTAGTGACTAATTTGAATTTGATATTAAAATTATGTCAATGGACGTAAGTATGGATATCCAGTGAGATATTCTAATATTGTAGTTCTTTCAAATAATATGTTTCCCAAAATATCAAGCACAGTTGTGTATGTGTCATGCCCCAAATGCAGAATTGCCCAAACCATGTATTATGTCTCGAGAATGTGCAATGATGTGCCCAAGCCCAGTAACTACTTAATGAGTTGTGTTCGTTACCTGGGACTGGGCAATCACTTAATCTGTGTAATCCTATGGAGTGAGCAATGTCGCTTTAAGCTTATTTGATGACCGATTAATGTTCACTGTTTACGTGTTTCATGCCATTAGTCTGATAGTAGCCCTAAGATGGAGGACAAAAAAAAATCAAATTAACAAAAAAACGTTCTCTGTCTTTACAAGTGAATATGAGCAAACTATTTATGATTTCACTGCTGCTAAACAAAAGATGAAGACAACTGATATTTATTATGCCAGAATGTTTCACACCGAAATGTACCAATCTGTGATATTATAATAATTTACAATTAATTAACTGCATGATATAATATAAATCCTTATGAAATGCTTCTAAAGTTGTTGCTTGTTCTGTGGGATTATGTAGTCAAGTGTGCCTGTTCTGCGGATTAAGCAAGCAGGGACATCATTCCTGGGAATGGAGCAATTACTTTGTGTAATGCACGGACTTGGCAGTTCTGCAAATTACACAACACATATACATCCAAAAGCGAAGAGTTCAACATGGACTTTTTTTGCACATCTGCATTTGTTGCGAAAGGCAACTGGAAACCACCTCAACTATTCATTTTCCTAGCATGGGTCTGTGCCATGATAATGATGATGCATACCTGTATTTTATTTAACAAATCTTCATAAGTGGCATCAGGATTGTTCTGTAGAAATTCAATAGCACTTTTAGTGATGAAGATTTTTTCTTTCATGGTGTCCATGAATGGAGTGTAAGCAAAACTAGGTGTCATCAGAATGTAATCAGCATAGGCTAAATGAAAAACAATATCACAGAATTACATTTGTTAAGTAGGTACATACACATAAAATAAAAAGCAACACGTAAAGACAAGAACAACAAAGTTATAACCAAGTCATCTTTTAATCTTGCTCCTGGAAGATGCCAGAACTTCTAAATATGAGTTCATTTCCCATTCAGCAATGATCATAAAAATTCAAGAAAAAACCAGGACAATATTTTCATTAAATTATACAAAATTAAAACAAAAGGAAATAATGATAATAATAAAAATATTTGTGAATTTAATTAGATTAATTACGAATTCAATTTTTTTTTCAAAACAAGAATATTTTCCAAAAAAGATCTTAATTAGCAAAAGCTAACAGGTAGCCTGGCTCCCTCTAACAACTTTTCCACATTTAACCTTCAACAATGAACGGGGAAAAATGAACGCGAATTACTTTCCTTAAGAGTTTCAACCTTTTCAAATTGTCAGGTTTAGATTTTTCATCAAAATGATAATCCTACACAAAACAAAACTCAGTATTATTGATGCGCATGTATGCATTTGTAGATAGGTGGGGTGAGGAGACAATGGGCCTACCCCACCAAGAACTGATGTAAAAAGTCTTTATGATAAAGAAAAAGAAATAGCATCCTACCTGTACTAAGCCCAATTAGTGCATTTTCTCCACCATCAAACCCAGCTGTCCACCACTCATTGATGGGGCCCATGTTTCTTGCTGGTACTCCACCTGGTGGAGAGAACAAAAACAAAGTTAAATCACAAAAGTTTAACTTTTACACATTTTTTCTAGATTTTTCAAAATTAGTAAAATCTGCAACAAAGTAGAATTTTTATACAACTAACAAACCATAATTAAAAGCAAAACATTGATGCAAAACCATGATAATTTCCATATTACCCCTGGCAACAAATTTAGTCAGAAAGTCCAAAATGGCTGAAAAGTCTTATATTATATGAGAAGATTTTGTTTAATATTTCTTGATTTAATCATAGATTATTTTAGTTATTTTTTAAAGCTTTAAAATAATGACCATTTTGGTTTCAGCAATGTTATAAAACAAATTTCTATTACATTCTAAATACTTTATTCATTCAAATAATAAAAAAAAAAAAATTTAGAAACCCCCTCTAATTTAACCAAAATCGCATCATCTATACAGGAATACCCTGACTGACATAAGGGGTTCCAGTCGGCTATACATAAGTCGAACTCGCATGATCCACACTGTCAAAAATTTTTCCATCTCAGCAATCACACCAGTCCTTTGTTTCATTATCACCGTAGATTTCATGGGGGCAGATCCTTTCACATCTTCTTTAATACGGTCTTTGTCTCTCACTATCGTGTTAACCGCCAACACGGCCATGCCCAGGCCATGTGCAATGAAAAACAAAGTTTGCCCGTCTTCACATTTCTTTATTATGCTCACCTCTCCTTAAGCATAATCACCTTACACTTCTTTGCAGAACCACTAGCATCCACTTTTACGCTTTGGCGCCATGGCTTGCAATGGAAAAACTTATGTAAAAATGAAAATATTTACGCACATCTAAACTCACTTGATGGATGCTAATGCACAACTGAGAGCATGGGAGAGGGATGCTGGCCGACTAACACACTCAGACCCAAGCATGCATTACTCCACAGCTAAAGGTAGTGCCTGCTCATACCTATATATAGTGCTATGTAACATTTTTGCCATATCTTAAAATTTTTTTGGAATTTATTTCTTATGTAAAGTCAAAACTTATATAAGTCAGGGTGTTCCTGTACTTTGAAAAGAAAAAAACGAAAGAGGACTTTATATAGACCAGGCCTACAGACAGGTACAAATTAATTACCTACCTTCAAAACTGGTGCTCTCATCGTAAATTGGCTTAACTACTCCACTGAAGTACAGCTCAACATTTTTCTCTATAAGTCCAGAGTCGAAGGGACACAAGTGAGTCTTTTTGTCATAGATGCTGTAAATAAAAAAACTGTCTGTTTGTTTGTGCTCCCCCATCAAAATTAGTTCAACTAGTAGACAAATTATTTTTCTAGCAATGAAACTAATGGTTTTTCATTACTTTCCTTTTAACTAAGTAAAAAAAAAACAAAAAAACTCTCTTTTAAATACATTTGAATCCAAATGTATATCTTTAAAAGTGCACACACACACACACACACACACACACACATGAAAAACTTCAGCCAAGCTGCTGTACAAATTAGAAAAGTAGCATATTAAATGTAGAGCTATGATAGATTTCTGTTAGTCTAAGGAAGACAGACATACAAATAACACCAAGTGTTGAGCATTACAAACTAAACAACAATTGTGATGTTTTTACAGATTTCTCCAGTGTGTGTGGGTCTGATGGTTGTAATTTTATGAAATTTCCCAACCTAGTATATAAGAATGTTTGTAGAAAGACCTTTATTTTAGGACACAAATCAAAGAAAAACGTTTTTGAGTTTTAATAAAGAACCTGCTGGTGCTGAAGGATCAACAATCTTAAAATGCATGATTTACATTTGAATAGTGAAAATAAAGTGCAAATGTCACAGTGACCACTCTGTTCAATGTAAAATGAGAGCAGAGGTTTTGTGCTGGGCATCTACCACAAACACCAAACATCCAATTTGAAAATGAAGCAGATGTTTAGTTCTGACTATCAAAGTCAATTTTTTGTGAAAACAAACTGGGCTACAAAATAAATGTGGTACTAGTCCACTGTACCTCGGTGACTATAAATACATTTCAGGTGTACACAATAAGTGGTTTATTATGTCAGTTTTGTAGAAATACACTAATCAAAACAATACAGGGATACTGCGATTTACATTGTACAATGGCCATGAAGTGTGATATATAGACTTCATTTTTTGCAACATCTGGACATTGTTTGATGTGTTTAGCGACATCATAATGACAACAAATAGTCGCTAGCTACATACCCTAAAGTCACATGACCGTTAGTAGCAGGTATGGCTACTTCTGGGTTGCACTACAGCATTGTACCTTTCTCATACTGTTTACCAGATGTCTGACACAGTCTTGTGGCAGTGTATTCCATTCCTATGTCAAGGCCTGACCAGTTCCAGAATGGTTTTGGGAGCATGTGGTCACTGTCCAATGTGTGTAGCCAGCTCATCCCACATGTTGATTTAGGATTGGGAAATGAGCCGGCCCTGGAAGACAGATATTATTTTCCTCAAAGTCAGCTAATAACATTTTGTATTACACAAAGTTCAAAAGCCACATCTGTCTGTTTACTTCCAGCCAACAGCCCAGCTATGACTAGGCATCACTCCTCATTGTTAAGCTGTCAGTGAAGTGCCATATTCTCTGTGTTCAATAACTTCATCATTTTTGTGAATGTTTGTACCAGTTTTTATAACAAATCTGATCATTGTTATGTAAATTTGGAATCTAAGTGGTCAGTTTTGCAGGAATATACCACATACACAGAAATAACCACATGCAGCACTTGAAGCAACAGAATTGTCACATTAGGGTGCTCTGAAAAGTTTTTCAAAATCATGCTTAAAACCGAATTTTAGCCAATTTTAGGCAGTCTAAGCCTTGCCACCTGGGCAAATTAACTTTGTGACCTCATTTTCATCACCTGCTCTGCTATTTAAAGTGCAAGCATTCTATTTGATATTTTTCCATCACTCTTCTTTATAGAAGCCTTTTTTGACAATAAAGCTGCAATTTCTAACAAAATTTATAAAATATTAATATATCACTATTATATACCACCCAGAAAAAACAATCCTGTACATGATGTTGCATGATTTATAATTATTTTTTTAGGTAGACAAAATGAACATGTTTCCAAATATGAGATGTTCCTTGTCAAAGAAGACTACCACAGTTGCCACTGACAAAAAATATCAAGGAAAAACTTAAAGTTCCAACCATTTCATGCTATGGAGAAACACCGAAGCATGGCTTGTGGGCAAACCTATGAACAAAATACCCACTTCTGGAATTCCAAACAAAGGCAATGTTCTGCGATACATTTTTATTTGAAAGGTGGTCCAATAAAGCATGAAAAGTTTTAAAATTCTAACAGCACTATTGCTGACAGAGTTTTTCTGGATGTCCAAAAACAATGGAAAAGGCAGGCATCAAAACACAGTGCCAAGACAAAGTGAAGGTTATCTTGAACCTTTATAAAAACTATAAAACTGTTGTGAGAGGAAAGCAAATCTAATATGGAAAAAAAAGGGGACAAGCCTTTGTCAAAGATCTAATAAATTATTTCTACATTACACATCAAGATGCCCAACACAAAATTGAAACAGTTGATTCTCCATTAATCAAAACAGATTAAAAATGTGAAAATTCTTAAAGCTAAGAAAGATGGAGAGAAAACTACTACTAATGATGGTTGATCACTCAGATGATCCTGATCTTTATATCTCAGAAATGCATTATAGATCCAGATTTCAAAATCAACTTCCATTCTGAGAAAAGAACCAAATAGTCAACATCAGAAACTGAAAATGAAGCTTCCATGTAATCCTCTGAAAATCTCTCTAATGGCAGATTTTTTGAAACCTTATGCTAGTCAAAGCACTGCATTTATGGCTGCAAATGTATCTGGAGGTATTAATTAGAAACAGATAACATTATTGAAGAAAAGCACTAGAACTTAAGAAAGAAAATTCATAAAAAATACTGCAAAACAAATTAAAACTACATTCATATCTTTCAAATACTGTGCTTTGCACTAGAATAAAAAAATCATTCTTGGACAAAGCACAGATGACAAGAGACTAGTGATTCTTATATTGAGCATACATGATTATGAAGGGAAACTTCTTAACGTCAACATAATTCCAAATAGAAATAGTACAACACAAGCTAATGCTCTTGCACTAAAGTGGAAATTTGTGCACAACATAAGACGACTTGTCATTGATACTACAGCACCAAATTCTGGGTGGATGAAAGGTGCCTCCATGAAGGTGCAAGTCTTATCCAACAAAAAATTTGATTAATTTATTTGTCAGCATCATATGTTTGAACAAATTTTGTGCAGTGTGGCATACCCATTTTGGACATTTAGTCCAGAAAACTTGAAGTTAAAAGAATTCAAGTAGTCTTAGATTAGCCCTTCCATGGCCAGACTGTTGGACTAATGGCTGATCCCAGAAGTTCAGCAAAATCTAAGATGGCCACACAGATTTCAAGTTGGTTTATAAAATGAGCTATAACTAAAAAAAATAAACAATTTCACAAAAAAATTTTGGTATTAAATTTTATTTCAAAATACCTTCTGCATGATATTTCCATAGCACGGGGTTTTTTGCAAAGATTTATCTGGCATTGCTTGCATCCATATAGGGACTGGATACTATCTCCACCAGGTGTCTTGTGTCCATATCTCAAAGATTGTGTACACACACACACACACACGTTTTCCTCCTTCCATTTTAATTAGTTATGTTCAGGTAGACTTTCAGGAGCTAAAGTTTTTAATATTTTTCCTTTTTATGGTAGTCTTCAATTGACTAACTGTCTGCCACAACAAAGTTGCTTAGCCAGCAAATGCCTAAACTGAAAGTGTGTCAAACCTTTAAACCTAACTATTGTCTCATCGATGCTAATGTTTTCCAGAGGAATAAAATTATCAATAAAATTTGTTGATAAATAATCCAACAAAGAACGAACTTTATAAAGTCAATTGAAGTTTGGCTCACCTTTCTTCGGTTGTTGTTCTGCATCATTCAAATGAGGGTATATCTATTTCCAGATATTGTTCTTTGAATGAAACTATTCCCAATAAAATCATTGGTGCTCCAGTAATGTTGCATCTCCGAAAGATTATTAATTCCCAAAAAAAGGTCTCAATATCTCTGGTAGTCATAGGGTTCCACAATGAATTGTGGGGGTAGCGCGTCATTGAAAATCGGCATATTTGTTGGTTTCCCTTGTGATAAGATCAACAAGATCTCTATCGACAAGAAGCCTAAAAAATCCAACAGTTCACTATTTATATTCAAGTCAGTAGTTACATCATATTTTTCAGAAAATTGTAAAATCTTTATTGGCTCCAAATCTTGTCCACTGTAGACTCTTCACACAGTCTTAAGATGTATATCATCAATATTTGAGATATCATTGGATATCGATGTATCAGAAACTTGATGTCAGATCCGTTGAAGTCAAGACCTTTCTGTTGAATTTTCAACATCTTCATTAAACCCCTCCAAATCAGAATTCAGAGTATTTTTGTTAAAAAATCTTCGGTTGCCATTTTGGAGTAAAATTGATATAGAATACAAACCAAAACTTTAGCATCAAATTTCCCCTAAACTTTCAATATCTACGAACATGTGTGCAATAGCCAACTTATAGCTACTCTTGTTAAGAATCTTGTGAGCAGCATGATTTTGTGAGGGAGCAAGACAATGAGATATAGTGCGAGATTTGTACTACTATCATTATGGAGCCTTCTAAGACAGTACAGACTTTTGATCAGATGTAAACAAAATGGTGGGCCTTCTAGGGCATTCTGGCTATGAGAGAGAGTTAATATCAGAGATGATGATAAACTTTAAACCCTCAACATCAAAAACAGAAAATTAAAATAAAGAATGTCATCAACTTTTTTCACACATACTAACCTATCCTGATAGCAAACATTCTCTGCCTCAAGATGATTAGGGGAGAGAACATGCTAAGCTCATGATTCTTCTTTTAGAAGAAACTTTACTTAATATAGCATACTGGTTGAAGCTTTGGGCATATCATCATGCTGGTTGGATGCAGAGTTATATATTCTGCTAAGATGTATGCTTCTAGTCTTCAACTGGACTATTCTCCTGAGAAAATACAAAAGCTCAGATGGATCTATTGCTTCAACGCACTCTTCTATGTGAGATCATGGCTATCTGAACCTGTTGGGGCAGACACTCTTAAATGATCTTCATTTATGGCATGATCTTACTAATGCAGAATTGATTCTAAGTAGCTGAACATCACAGTAATTGAATGGTACTTAATGGAAGAAGTGGGTCCCTTCTCACTCTTCTTGAATAGTCTCTCTCCGCATGGAAAGTCACATATTACTTACATGCTACTCAAAACACCACCTACTGAACCAATAAGAGCCCCTACCTTTTCTGCACTTAATCCATATACCAAATTAGCATCTCTCACCAGTGGTAAGTTATAGTTCCTTTTTAAAACCCTTGACCTCAAAACACCCAAGTCAGTGGAGCAATAGCTCTGACTTTTTGAAGGCCTCAGAACTGATGCATCACATTTAAGTCATGAATTATCTATTAGAGAGGGTGATGAAAATAATAATCCAAGACTACACCAATAGCATAAGATGAAAACCAAAGACAATTTCTACATATAGTTCAGCAACACTGCCACAATATACCAGACTTCCAAAAGGCAACTCTCAAAAATATCTAGAAAATACTTGATACATATGTATATTATAAAACTTTTAAACTGATTTTTTATAAAAGATACTGTAATAAAAATAAAAAATCTTATCTATCATAGACTTAAATGTTTTTGAGTGATGAAATCTATATTATTTACTGCAATGGTGGCAAAGCTTCAATTTAGCTATAATTTGTATGGTGTCTCAAAGTGATAATTTAAATGCAAATATGCCGGGGAAGCAAGATTTTGAAAACAGTTTTTCAGAGCACCTTATTGTCACATGACTCAAGCCGTGGGTTGACAAAGAGCTGAAGGATCATGTGACACCCACAATAGCCAAGACAACTGTAAATAGGCATACAAGAGGACTCTATTTTGTTCACTGTAGTAACTGATGGTCATAATTTCAATAAATTCTATTTTGATGTCTTTTTTGTGGTTTGACAAAGATTTGAAAACAAACACACACACATAAATAAATGGCTAGCAAATAAACAGATTTATATCATGTATATTCCAACAGAATGTTATGGGAATACTCTACCATTTTAAAACCACACCCTATTTACCCCTGCAAGACTAACTGAAATCAGAATTGCACTGCTTTTCCTTAATACAATTCTTCTAGCTTTCTTGATTATGCATTTATATATTTTTTGTGGAAAAACTTTAAAAGTAATAACAATGTGCAAGACTCTACTTTGCAGTTTGTTTTTTTTAGTGTTTTTTTCCCTTTCTACCAGGTCAGTCAGGTATGTTGTAAATGTATGTATGTGTGTTACCTGAAACTTGTGAGTTTGTGTTGAGGCCGTTCATCATAACTGTGGATTTCCTCCTCTTGTCCAGTAAAAACAGACAATTTGGGGTCAGTCAAGGCAACAAATTCTTCAACCTAATTTTAAAAAAGAAAAATAGTATAATCATATTTTAATCCAGAAAATGACAACAAAATGATCTCCAAAATATTAATAATTAAGACCATTTTCAGGTAACAATAAGTTATTTTAAAACAGTTATAACTAAACTGTTTTACGCATTTTCCATTGCATGTTTCAGTGGAAAGACAATTTACTTATAGAGTGTATTCCTTTTAAACCCTTAAATCCATACCTATTCACACAATAGGCTATAAAAACCTCACCATATTATTAAACAAGGGCGTCTTATCAGTAAAATACTTAATCTTGGAGTCATTTCTCTACAATACACATGTTCAGTTTCCTCTTTACTGATAGTGCACAAAATTTAATCTAGCATTTTCAATTGTGAATGCATTAACATTTTTTTACATTTACACCACTCCTTGTTGGATGGCAAAGAGAAACTGCAGTAGTCAAAATAATTTCAGGGTCAGAGGAACTGCCTACTGATAATATAATAATAGGGCCACAACAGTGCTAATTAAACCATATGAGAGAGAGAGATTATATCTTCCATCAATCAATAAGAGTGAAAAATACAACTAGAGACTGCTTATACCAGACTGCCAAGATTGAGAATCAGAGTTTGAATCCTGGTCCTGAACAGCTTGATTTCTCACATTTTTCATCAGCCAGCCACAGGTTTCTTCCAGTTTCCTCCCGCAAAAAGATAAAGAATTCCAGGCACATGTTGGTTTCGTGGCTAACTCTTGACTGATTTGCACCTTGACCATCATTCAAGAGACCCCAGCTATACCTGAGTAACTTGCTCTGTCACCAAGGCTAATTAATATCCCAGACCCCACCCTTCTAGCTCACTGGTGTGAGATATCCTTACACCAAGAAGAGACTGCTGCTGCTTGTCCTTGACAAAGATAGCTGGCTGAGTTTACTGCTTTTTACTTGATAATGCTTATCCAGTGTTAGAGACATTTAAATTTTACAATAATTACTAAAGTCTGTATTCTTTATCTGCAGCTGTCAGAAAACAAAAGTTTGGAAGCATTTACAGAAAGTAGAGAATTAGTTCAAGCATCTCCCATTACTATATTAGTAGTAACTGAACTCAGTGAAACTACTGTCATAAAAAAATAAAAAGCTAGAACAAATTCTCTATTTTCTGAAAATCACCATAAACCTCTCTTCCCATCCAAAAACTACTTTTATATGAAGTACTAAACTAAATTAATGTTTTAATTCAAAATTGTTACCAAGTGGAAAAATAATAATAAAAAAAGTTATCATCTTGTAGACAGTCTAAAATATGGAGGTGGTGGTAAAATCAGAAGACAACATCAATACATACTAAGAACTAAGGCTTTTCACAAAGTATGTAATGTTTAAGAGATTCTGGAGGGTCTATATACATACAGCATCAGGAAAATCATCTACAAATAGTGCCAGGTCTGGGTCATCTAGAAGCTGCTTACAGTCCTTGCACCGAATAGGTGGCAACAACTGGTCTTTCACTGGTTTCTTCACTTCTTCACAAATGACAGTCCTTTTGAAGAAAAATTCGAGTGGTTAGTTCCAAGTTGTTTAGAATCTGGTTCAGAACAATAACAAACAGGGACCTACACAAAAGCTAGAGGGGCTTAGAAATTTCACCTATTTAAATCAAGAATTTAGAAAGCTGAAAAGATCACAAAAACAGCATCCCTGAAAAGTTATACATATTTGTTACTGAGGCTCTAAAAACAACAACATATCTTGCTCTGACCTATATAGGTAGTTATAAAGAATGATCCATGCTTCCTATAAAGCTTCATATATAACACTTAAATCTAAGTGTTTTTTTTCTGACAAGGTAACCATGGTAGAATTGGTATTCAGATGCGTAAAGATTTATTTTCTGCATTTCGAAAATTTAGGTTGCTTAGAATTATGGCATTTCATTTGTTAAATTATCATCTTACCATTAATTGTAACTTTCAAAACACCAATATCTCAACATCAAGTTCTGATTGTATTGAAAAAAATGGTTTCCTCTTTTATTACATTTAAATATTTTGCTTGTTGCATAAATATGATGCAACTAAATATAGATTATTTTTTGTTTGAAAAGGTGATAGATAAGGATGCAAAAAACTGCACGTATTTACCCATTGTTGTGGTTGCTGTCCAGCCAGCTCTTTATCATTTGATTTTAGTTTCTTCATGTCCTGTTTTTACTTCATCTTCACTTGAGCCATTCTCAGCAGCTTTTCTTTTTTCTGATCTGAAATTAAATTATCCAAATAATCAATCAATATATATATATAATATATATGAGACAGAGAAAGAGAGAAAGAGAAATTAACAGACACAGACAGAGAGGAAAAGAAAGACAGATAGACAGAGGAAAAATTATACAGATCCAAAAAGAAAGAGAAAAAACCAGAGACAAAAACACAAAGAATGTGACACCAACCCAGACAGATAGACAGACAGAAACAGAGTATAAGAAAGGCAGACACAGAAAGAAACATCAAAAAACAAAGAGAGAAGATGAGAGATGGACAGGCCTGACAAGAGACAGACATGATTGGAAATGAAAAACAGACAAAAAAAGAGTATAAGAGAGACAGACAGAAATGGAGATATTTTCAGTAATGCAGATACAAAAACAGGAGACACATACAAAGACAAACAATGTAACAGAAAAATAGCAAGAAAGACAGGGAAAGAAAGAGAAAAAATAGGAGAGAGTGAAGCGTAGAGAGAAACAGAGAGACATTTTCAAAAAGACAGATACAGAAATAGGAGAATCATAAAATGACAATATGACACAGAAAGATAGCAAGAGAGAGAGAGAAAGTGAGAGAAAGGAGACAGCAAAATAAAGATACACGGACAGGCAGGCATGAAGAAAGAGAGGGAAAGAAAGAGAAAAAATAGAAGAGAGAGAAGCGTACAGAAACAGAGAGACATTTTCAAAAAGACAGATTCAGAAATAGGAGAATCATAAAATGACAATATGACACAGAAAGATAGCAAGAGAGACAGAGAAATTGAGAGAAAGGAGACAGAAAGAAAAAAAATAGACAGCAAAATAAAGATACATGGACAAGCACGCATGATGAGAGAGAATGACAAGTGAGAGACATGAAGAGAGAATGCCGAGAGAAAGAGCATGATGAGAAAGAGAGAGAAGCATGATGAGAGAGAGAGAGAGAGAGAAAAGCATGATGAGAGAGGGAGTGGCATGATGAGACAGAATGACGAGAGAAAGAGCATGACAAGAGAGAGAACGATTAGAGAGAAAGAGCATGACAAGAGAGAGAGAGAATGACGAAAGTGAGAGGAGCATGACGAGAGAGAATGACGAGAGAGAGAAGGGGCATGATGAGAGAGAGAGAGGGGCATGATTAGAGAAAGAGAATGACGAGAGAGAGAGAGGGGCATGATGAGAGAGAGAGGAGCATGATGAGAGAGAGAAGCATGATGAGAGAGAGAGAGAGAGAGAGAAGCATGATGAGAAAGAGAGAAGCATGATGAGAGAGAGAGAGGAAAAACGAGAGAGAGGACTGTAGAGATAAAAGAGAGATTTTCAGAAAGGCAGATACAGAACTAGGAGGCATATACAAAGACAATGTGACACAGAAAGATAGGAATAAAGACAGAGAAAGTGGAGAGAGAGAATACAGAAAGAAAAAATAGACAGCAAAATAAAGATACATGGACAAGAAGGCATGATGAGAGAGTGACAAGTGAGAGACATGAAGAGAGAAGCCGAGAGAAAGAGCATGATGAGAGAAAGACGAGAGAGAGAGAATGAAGAGACACACAGAGAGAGAATGACGAAGAGAGAGAGAGAGAGAGAGCATGAGAGCATGACGAGAGAATGACGAAAGAGAGAGAAGCATGAGAAAGAGAGAGAGAGAAGCATGATGAAAAAGAGAGATAGAGAAGCATGATGAGAAAGAGAGAGAGAATAGAGAGAAGCATGATGAGAAAGAGAGAGAGAGAGAGGAGCAAGACTTGAGAGAGAGAGAGGCATAATGAGAGAGGGACATGATGAAAGAGAGACTTGATGAGAGAGAGAGAGAATGACGAGAGAAAGAGGGGCATGACGAGAGAGAGAGAGAGGGGCATGAGAGAGAATGACGAGAGAAAGAGGAGCATGACAAGAGAGAGAGAATGACGAAAGAGCATGACGAGAAAGAATGATGAGAGTGAGAGGAGCATGACGAGAGAGAATGACGAGAGAGAGAAGCATGATGAGAGAGAGAGAGAGAGAGAGAGGGGGGCATGATGAGAGAGAGAGAGAGAGAAGCATGATGAGAAAGAGAGAAGAATGATGAGAAAGAGAGAGAGAGAGAGAGAGAAGCATGATGAGAGAGAGAGAGGAAGAACGAGAGAGAGAGCTGTAGAGATCAAAAGAGAGAGATTTTCAGAAAGGCAGATACAGAACTAGGAGACATATACAAAGACAATGTGACACAGAAAGATAGGAATAAAGACAGAGAAAGTGAGAGAGAGGAGACAGAAAGAAAAAATAGACAGCAAAATAAAGAAACATGGACAAGCAGGCATGATGAGAGAGAATGACAAGTGAGAGACAAGAAGAGAGAATGCCAAGAGAAAGAGGGGCATGATGAGAGCAAGATGAGAGAGAGAATGACAAAAGAGAAGCATGATGAGAAAGAGAGAGAGAAATAGAGAGAAGCATGATGAAAAAGAGAGAGATAAATAGAGAAAAGCATGATGAGAAATGGAGAGTGAGAGAGGGGCATGATCAGAGAGAGAGAGAGGGACATGATGAGAGAGAGACTTGATGAGAGAGAGAGACACATGATGAGAGAGAATGACAAGAAAGAGGGGCATGACAAGAGAGAGAGAGACCATGACAAGAGAGAGAAGCATGATGAGAGAGAGAGAGAGGCATGATGAGAGAGAATGATGAGAGAAAGAGGAGCATGACAAGAGAGAATGACGAGAGAGAGAGAGGGGCATGATGAGAGAGAGAGGAGGCATGATGAGAGAGAGAGAGAGGAGAGAGAGAGAGAGAGAGAGGCGAGAGATGATGAGAGAGACATGATGAGAGAGAGAGACATGAGAGAAGGGCATGATTAGAGAGAGAGAGAGATGATGAGAGAGAGAATGACGAGAGTGAGAATGACGAAAGAGCACGACGAGAGAGAATGACGAGAGAGAGAGGAGCATGAGGAGACACATGAAGGGAGAGAAAGAGAGGGGCATGATTAGAGAGAGAGAGAAGCATAATGAGAGAGGGAGGAGCATGATGAGAGAGAATGACGAGAGAGAGAGATGAGAGAGAAGCATGATGATAGAGAGAGAGAGATGGGCATGATGAGAGAGAGGGGCATAAGAGAGAAGCATGATGAGAGAGAGAAATATGGGGGCATGATCAGAGAGAGAGACATGAGAGAATGACGCTAGAGAAAGAGGGGCATGACAAGAGGGAGAGATGAGAGAGAAGCATGATGAGAGAGAGAAAGAGGGGGGGCATGAACAGAGAAAGAGACATGAGAGAGATAGAGAGAATGACGAGAGAGAGGGGCATGATTAGAGAGAGAGAGAGAGATGATGAGAGAGAGAGAAGCCATGATAGAGATAGAGGGGCATGACAAGAGAGAGAATGACGAGAGAGAGAGAGAGAGCGAGAGAGAAGCATGATCAGAGAGATAGAGAGGGGCATGACAAGAGAGAGAATGACGAGAGAGAGAGAGAAGCATGATCAGAGAGAGAGAGAGGGGCATGACAAGAGAGCATGACGAGAGAGAGGAGCATGACAAGAGAGAGAATGACGAGAGAAGGAGCATGACAAGAGAGAGAATGACGAGAGAGAGAGGAGGAGCATGACAAGAGAGAGAGGGGCATGACGAGAGATAAGAATGATGAGAGAATGACGAAAGAAAGAGGGGCATGTTGAGAGAGAGAGAGGGGCATGATGAGAGAAAGAGGAGCATGATGAGAGAGAGAGGGGCATGATGAGAGAGAATGACGAGAGAATGAGAGAGGAGCAAGACGAGAGAGAATGACAAGAGGGAGAGGTGAGAGAGAAGCATGATGAGAGAGAGAAAGAGGGGGGGCATGAACAGAGAAAGAGACATGAGAGAGATAGAGAGAATGACGAGAAAAAGAGGGGGGCATGATCAGAGAGAGAGACATGTGACAGAATGACGAGAGAAAGAGGGGCATGAAGAGAGAGAGAGAGAGAGAGGAGCATGATGTGAGAGAGAGAGAGAGAGCGAGACATGATGAGAAGAGAGAGGACATGAGAGAAGGGCAATGATTAGAGAGAGAGGAGATGAATGAGAGAGAATGACGAGAGAAGAGAGAGAGAGAGAGAGAGAGAGAGAGAGAAAGCATGACAAGAGAGACAGAATGATGAGAGAGAATGGCGAGAGAGAGAATGACGAGAGAGAGAGGAGCATGAGGAGAGACATGAAGGCAGAGAAAAGAGAGGGGCATGATTAGAGTGAGAGAGAAGCATATGAGAGAGGGAGGAGCATGGGAGAAGAGAATGACGAGAGAGAAGGAGCATGACGAGAGAGAGAGATTAGAGAGAAGCATGATGATAGAGAGAGAGAGAGGGGCATGATGAAGAGAGGTGCATAAGAGAGAAGCATGAATGAGAGAGAGAGAGAGAGGGGCATGAATGAGAGAGAGAATTGGGGGCATGATCAGAGAGAGAGACATGAAGAGAGAGAGAATGACGAGAGAAAGAGGGGCATGAACAAGAGGGAGAGGGGCATGACGAGAGATAAGAAATGATGAGGGAATGACGAAAGAAAGAGGGGCATGGTTGAAGAGAGAGAGGGGCATGATGAGAGAAAAGGAGCATGATGAGAGAGAGAGGGGCATGATGAGAGAGAATGACGAGAGAATGAGAGAGGAGCAAGACGAGAGAGAATGACAAGAGGGAGATATGAGAGAGAAGCGATGAGGAGAGAGAGAAGAGGGGGGGCAATGAACAGAGAAGAGACATGAGAGAGATAGAGAGAATGACGAGAAAAAGAGGGGGGCATGATCAGAGAGAGAGACATGTGACAGAATGACGAGAGAAAGAGGGGCATGAAGAGAGAGAGAGAGAGAGGAGCATGATGAAGAGAGAGAGAGAGAGAGGAGCAGATGAATAGAGAGAGAGAGAGGAGCATGATGTGAAGAGAGAGAGAGTAGGCATGATGTGAGAGAGAGAGAGAGAGATGATGAGAGAGACATGATGAGAGAGAGAGACATGAGAGAAGGGCATGATTAGAGAGAGAGAGAGATGATTAGAGAGAATGACGAGAGAGAGAGAGAGAGAGAGAGAGAGAGAAGCATGACAAGAGAGACAGAATGATGAAGAAGAATGGCGAGAGAGAGAATGAACGAGAGAGAGAGGAGCATGAGGAAAGACAGTAAGGCAGAGAAAGAGAGGGGCATGATTAGAGTGGAGAGAGAGCATAATGAGAGAGGGAGGAGCATGAGGAGAGAGAATGACGAGAGAGAGAGGAGCATGACGAGAGAGAAAGATGAGAGAGAAGCATGATGATAGAGAGAGAGAGAGGGGCATGATGAGAGAGAGGGGCATAAGAGAGAAGCATGATGAGAGAGAGAAATATGGGGGCATGATCAGAGAGAGAGACATGAGAGAGAGAGAATGACGAGAGAAAGAGGGGCATGACAAGAGGGAGAGGGTCATGACGAGAGATAAGAATGATGAGAGAATGACGAAAGAAAGAGGGGCATGATGAGAGAAAGAGGAGCATGATGAGAGAGAGAGGGGCATGATGAGAGAGATTGACGAGAGAATGAGAGAGGAGCAAAAGACGAGAGAGAATGACAAGAGGGAGAGATGAGAGAGAAGCATGATGAGAGAGAGAAAGAGAGGGGGGCATGAACAGAGAGACATGAGAGAGATAGAGAGAATGACGAGAAAAAGAGGGGGGCATGATCAGAGAGAGAGAGACATGATGTGACAGAATGACAAGAGAAAGAGGGGCATGAAGAGAGAGAGAGAGAGGAGCATGATGAGAGAGAGAGAGAGGAGCATGATGAGAGAGAGAGAGAGAAGAGGGGCATGATGAGAGAGAGAGAGAGGAGCATGATGAGAGAGAGAGAGGGGAGCATGATGAGAGAGAGAGAGAGAGGGGAGGGGGGATGAGGAGGGTCTGATGAGAGAGAGAGAGAGGAGCATGATGAGAGAGAGAGAGAGGAGCATGATGTGAGAGAGAGAGAGAGAGCGAGAGATGATGAGAGAGACATGATGAGAGAGAGAGACATGAGAGAAGGGCATGATTAGAGAGAGAGAGAGATGATGAGAGAGAATGACGAGAGAGAGAGAGAGAGAGAGAAGCATGACAAGAGAGACAGAATGATGAGAGAGAATGGCGAGAGAGAGAATGACGAGAGAGAGAGGGGCATGATTAGAGAGAGAGAGGGGCATGATGAGAGAGAGACAGAAGCATGATGAGAGAAGAGAGAGGGCATGATTAGAGAGAGAGAGGGGCATGATTAGAGAGACAGAGAGAGATGATGAGAGAGAGAATGATGAGAGAGAGAGACAGAAGCATGATGAGAGAGAGAGAGGGGTATGACAAGAGAGAAGCATGATGAGAGAGATAGAGAGGGGCATGACAAGAGAGGAATGACGAGAAGAGAGAGAGAGAAGCATGATCATAGAGAGATAGAGAGGGCATTACAAGAGAGCATGACGAGAGAGAGAGGAGCATGACAAGAGAGGAGAATGACGAGAGAGAGAGAGGAGCATGACAAGACAGAGAGAATGACGAGAGTGAGAATGACGAAAGAGCACGACGAGAGAGAATGATGAGAGAGAGGGGCATGACGAGAGACATGACGAGAGAGATGAGAGATAAGAATGATGAGAAAGAATGACGAAAGAAAGAGGGGAATGTTGAGAGAGAGAGAGGGGCATGATGAGAGAGAAAGACGAGAGAGAGAATGACGAGAGAAGCATGAATAGAGGAGAAGCATGATGAT